>JAYEVE010000963.1:0-73514 GCA_036346375.1 Guadua angustifolia
TTGTATAGGAATGTCCTCAACAAACAACAAACAAATGCAACCTCTTGTTAGTCGCCTCTCGGTGAATGCAAGGGACAAATCTGAATCATTCACCAACCTAGTTTCCCTCCACCGCCCATGTCATATACACAAACCATCGGTAGTTGGCAGCTCCCCCATTTCACCATAGCTGCCAGATCTTTTTCTAAGGTCACCATTTTATAAGAACGATAGTCCACAGACCATTCATCGTATTTGCGCGACACATCAACAAAGCTACCATCGTCGAACTTGGCTGTGAACTGAGAGAACTGAACGCACAACCTAAATGCAGCATCCGGATCGATCCTACCGATTACCAACTAAAAAAACAAGTACACGCATCAGTTAGCTTGCGGCCTAAACGACCTTTCTCGTTCACTGATGCTTCTTCCCCCACCCCAAATCAAGTGAAATCCCAAATCAAACCTAACCCTAATGTGGAGAGAAGAGGGATTTAGATGGCAGCAAGCCTTACCGGATTGGAGATTCGCTGGGAAGCATGGCTGCCGGTCACACACTCAGGCTGCCGCATGGAACGAGGACCGACGCCGTCGGGCTAAAGTTGCCGCCAGGCTGGAGAAGCACTCGAGTCGACAGAGCTCGAGAGAACGAGAGAACAGATCACTCCCGTGAAGTCGTGACCGATTAGAAAAGAGACCAGGGGCAAAACGGGTATTTTCAGGTGGGCTGCTAAAGGAAATAGATCAGAAAAGAGAAGGAAATAGGGAAAATGGAAGGAAACTCTGAGAAACACCTGAACTGAAGAAATTCGCATTTGGGATGTCAAATTATGAAAGGCGTGCGAATTGAGTCCTTTATGTTGTGAGGCAGCTGAATTGAGTCCCAAATTCTGAAATTTCTCGACGGGAGGTAAGCGTGTTGTCTAAACTGAAGCTCTACCGAATAGGATTTTATAATTTATTTGTACTTACTCTAGTAGTAGAGTAGTAGAAATGTTCTTAACAAACTAACAGCTAAATCTAATTTATACTTCCTACTATATACTATAAGTATAATACATCGTAAATTTTCTCCTCTCCAACAAATGTGCATAGCAGTCCACAATGCTGCTCCTAGTGTTGCTTGTCTTCAAGAAACTAAGCTTCAAACTATCTCCCTTTATAAATCATGCTCCTTCCTCCCTCTTAATCTTTCCTCGTTTTCTTTTCAGCCCTCTGCCAGCACTTCAGGGGGCACACTCACTACTTAGGATGACAACCATTGTGACCTTGTTCGCTCTTCCTCAACTCAATTCCTTCTCACTAGTGTCTTCTCGTCTCGTGCGACATACCTCAACTTTACTGTTACAAACGTCCACGGGCCTTGTGATGGGGTTAGGATAGAACTCTTCCTCCAAGATCTTAGATATGGAGCTCAAGTGGTCTCTGACCCTTGGACCAACTTCAAACTAGTGTAGTCCCCGTCGAATCGTTCGAAGGGCACTCTCAATACTCCTATGTCAACAGTTTCTTCAACATACCCTATATGATTAATACTTATATAAAGAGAAGATTAAAAAAGAGAGAGATAGAAGTTATTTCTTGTATGAGAAATAGCTTGGGCACACAAATCAAAGAAAGATACAACAAAAACCATGCATCAAAAAGAGGAGGGTTGATTCAACTTCATTCTATATTTTGCATAATATTTATTTGATATTCTCTATGTATTTGTGCTAAGATACTTGTTTGGGAGCTACGGCTGGGTTGAAAAGTTATTTTGGCTTGTTAGGCTTTAAAACAGTTGTAGTTCGCGGTTGTGGCTTTTCTTGATATGTTATTTAGCAAACTGGTTGCTGCAGTTGTAACTTTTAGGGGCAATCGAGTGGGGAAACAACAAGCGAGCGGGGAGACAACGGGGCAAGGAGGGAGGTAGAGCGAGCAAGGTGGGAGGTGATCGAGCGAAACCACAGCTAAAAAGCTCCCCCCTAGCAGCTGCAGCTTTGGGGATGCTTTTGTTGTGGTTTGGTTTTCCAGCTGCTTTGCAGTCATACTGTTTGGGGGGGGAGGGGGTTTGAGTCAAAGCTGAAGCAGAATTGAAGCACAACTTCCCAAATAGCCCCAAAGGGTTGGAGCGATAGTATCCAGTGCTATTTATTGATGATGTGAATGTTTTTAGATATAACTATAGAAATCATGTGTTAGAAAATGCCCTAACTCAAACTTCAGTTCTTGGAAAGCCCACCTTTTCAATGAATAAATTGATGACGTCCAACTCAAGGAAATTCTCCTACTAGACCGCTTGTTCGCTTGAACTAACAATCAACAAAACACTATTCTGGCTAAATTAGATCGTGTTCTTGTGAACACCGAGTGGAGCCTTCTTTTCCCCCATTCTACCTGGACTTCCCTTGTCCGTACTACCTCTTACCGCGTGCCTCCTCTCCTCTTAGGCCATTCCCAGTGGAGAGTTTCATTTCATGGTTTCCAAAGTTGCCATGTCATCAAAGATATTTGAGTAGATGAATGAAACAAGAGCCACAATGCACAGTTTCATTTCACGGTTTCATATGCTAACCATCGCATTTAATTGCAAGGCACAAGATTGGGCGAAGTTGGATGAAATGAAACTCTATAGCCCCCAGTGCTAGTTTCAACAGGTTTCATAGTCTTGGAAACAGTGTACACCCAGTTTCATCCTGATGAAACTCATTCTCTCTCTCTCTTCATAATTATCATGCCATATCATCCAAATTGCTGATGTGTCACATCATTTAATGGGAATGAAACTTTTATGAAATCACCACTGGGAATGGCCTTAGCATCTTGCAACATTCACCGGTCTACTCTTTTTCATTTCAATAATCATTGACTTGTAGGTTGTAAATATCCTCTCCAATTTTGTTAATAAAATTTGGTTCAGCCTGGCCTTTAGGCCCACCGTAGTTCCATAAAAAATATAAGAGGTGGTTCTATGTTTTTTTTATTTTTAAAAAATTATATAAATATTAAAGTATGAATGGATGACGGATGGTGATTACTTAACTTTTCGCTTGCTTCAAGATTTTTGCAACTTGTACTAGAAGAAAAAGCATAGAAACATTACTCAAAAAATGTTCTTAGAAGATCTTTTTCACGGTACACTAAATTTAATATGACCACTCATTATTTTTGATCCAATATATTATGTTAGCTAGTATTCATTCATACTTCCTCTGATAGTAGAGTAGTAGAAATACCATTAACAAATCAATGACTCTATCTAATTTCTACTACCCACTATATATTAACAGTATAATACACTGTAAAATTTCTCTCTTAAAAAGCATTTCTTTCCCGATTTATTAACTCCATCAAAAACTCCAGACCACAGCATAACCTAGTCTATTTGGACAAGCTATAAGAAGAAAGCCTAATTTACATGTTGATATCCTCAAACCAGTTAGCCCGTTTCACTGTCCGTTCTAGGTGGGAAACTGGGAGGACTCCAAAACCTGTAATTAATCCCTCGACTCTATGCCTAAACTAATTGCATGCAAACCATTCGAATTTCTAATTTTGCGATTTGCTTAGAGATTTGTGCTCCAGGCAACAAGGTCATCCTCCTCTCTGAAGCTATTGTCTCTGGCTGCCGCCGAGGTCAAAAGAGGGTGGTGGGCGGCGGAGATGGCGGGAGAGACAAGAATAGGCGAGCATCAAGAGGCGGCAGGCGGTGGTAGCCGCTGAAGATGAGGAAGGAGGGTGGCGGCAACAACAATGATGGACGAGGAAGTATTAGGGTGGCTAAAATGCGGACTTCGTCAGTGAGGCTATGGGTAGTGGCAGGGCAGGTATAGGCGTGAGGTGTGGCACTAGGGCTAGGGATGGGGTGATAGTATAGGAGTGGGAGAGGCTTATGAATGGTTGGATCTGAATTTAACGGTTCAAAATCTAAATGATTTTTGGAAAAGAAAAGAAAGATAACTTGATGAACAACATGTGGAAGAGGCGTGGCTCCATGTCTCCGAATACCGGCGTCGGGCACTCGCATGTAGGGGTGGGCACTTTAAAACCGAAACCGAAAAACCGAACCGAATTAACCGAAAAATTCGGTTTTTTCGGTTTTCGGTTTTCGGTTCGGTTTTTATTTTAGCACAATTCGGTTTTCGGTTTTCGGTTCGGTTTTCTTACTTCACAAACCGAAAAAACCGGTTTACCAAATAAACTGATTTCTCTATCACCCACTCGCCCTGTCGGTTAGTCGACTCGGTTCGCAATTCCCACTCGGCCACTCCAGAATCCCATCGGCTCACGCATTCACGCCAACCCTAGTTCCCCATTCCATTCGCCAAGAGCCCACCAAGACGACGCCGCGCCGCCGACCCTCTTGGTGCCACCTCCACCCCGTCCTCTCGGCGCAGCCCCAGGTGCCACCTCCACCCCGTCCTCCTCGCTGCAGCAGAAGCCCAAATCAAGGGAGGGAGCTCTCACGGCTGAGCCGAACGCACCCCGAGGAAGGAGCCATGACGGAGCTGTTCGACACGGCCGTGACCAACCTACTCCACCTGCCGGAGGTGCTCGACCGCCTCGCCGCCGCGTAGGGAGACCGAGGGCATCGGCACCGGCGGCGGCCCACCTGTGGACATCGTGGAGACCCCCGGCGAGTACGCCTTCCTGCTCGACGTCCCCGGCCTCTCGAAGTCCGACATCCAGGTACGCTATGCCATTTCCCCATTTCTTGGACTTTGCTCGATGCACGGAGGAAGTGCGATTCTCTAAGATTGGGTGTGTTTCTTCGTGGGTTAATAGGTGACTCTGGAGGACGACCGGGTGCTTGTGATGAAGAGCACAGGTTATCTTCAAGTGTGTTGATTAGAGAATCGAATTGTTATCATAAAATTGATTTGTGTGTACTGGACAATGTATTTTGTATTGCCTGCACTTTGTTTGCAAAGATCAGTATTGAATTGCATGTGATCTGGGGTTCGGAGGGATCGGTCATTATCAGTGGGGCTGCTGTTTTGTGTGTTTTTTTAATAGTGGCTTCTTGGAATCACACATTCACTTGAACTGGAGCAAACCAAGAGAACGATACTGATAATCCTGGACCTAACGCCTTGCTGCTGGTGGTTGGAAATTCGGTTAACCGAATAACCGAAAAAACCGAACTGAATTAATTCGGTTTATTCGGTTCGGTTTTTTCGGTTATTCGGTTTCGGTTCGGTTTACGAATCTGAAAAACCGAATTTTAAAAAAACCGAATACACCGAACCGAAAAAACCGAATGCCCAGTCCTACTCGCATGGTGGAACTTTCATAGCCGTGGCCATGCTCACTTGACCCTTGCACGGCGGTCGGGAGAAGTGTAATGATCATCAAGATGGATACCTGAACTCGAAGCCACCATAATTTGTCTACGACAATCGAGATGCAAATGACATGGAAATTGAAAATTGCATATGATCGAGATGGGACCATGGTAATAAATTGATAAAGGAATGGCGAGGGGAATAAATTTTTGAGATGACGAAACTAATCAGGTGACTTCTGAGAGGGGTCCCTATGTTGACTTGGCAAGCTCCATCAAAGTCTAGTCTCCTCTTGGCTTCGAGCGTCATTTCCATGAAGCTGCAGTCCTGAAGCTTGCTCTAGCTATTACTGACTGCCTATTCAGCTAGCTGCACTCGGCACAAGATGAACACTCAGGGCAAATTTAGGATCGAGGCTTCCCGGCACAACGACCCCGACCACGTCGCCAACGATTGCAAGGCGGTGGCGGACGCGATCCGCCATGTCTACTCTCAAGACATGACAAACATCAATTTTGAGGACGCGATCCGCCATCAATTTACCATCTTCAAAGAAAAATAAACATACTCCTACTGGCTAGTACACTGTACACATTGGACTGGAACAAGGCGAGTCGGACATTGCACCCTCAATTTGGTTGTTGGCAGTAGTGGCCTAGTGGGTGGCAGTGTTAAAGTTAGAGAGATAAGACATCACACAATTACCAAATTAATTCCACGTGAGCAAATTTTACTGTAAATCTGTCAATTTTAGTTTAGAAATGCCTTTTCTCGCAAGATGCCTCAAGATGAATGAGTCACATTATCGGCAAAGAAGATCATATAATTCAGCAGCATATAGCAAAGGAAAGAGTAAGAGCAACCATCTATAGAGACATAGGGTGAAGTTATATCTTCTTCTGTCAGAGTTTGCTACTCCGCGAAGCAACAGTACAGTCGGAAGTTGGACATGCGATTGCTGTTGTAAATATTACGGTATTAGCAATTTTATCATAGTTAATCCAAGTAAAATAAACAGCCACGAGACAGCATTGTCATTCAAACATAAATAATGAGCCAAGATATCTACTAATATCAAAGCAGTATACAAGCTCATGAATAAGTATTTGCAGAATTGCTTAACAATGACAAATATAAGGGACATCACAACTAGCATAGTGCTCAAGTTGTTAACTTTGTATTGTTCTCAGATAACGGGTTGCCTTAAAAACCCTCCTCGTCACAAGGGACAAAGATCACTGGCCAATTTGTGACAACCTTACCTTATTGAAAAATAAACAATATTTCAATATATACTTTAGCAGACACAAGAGAGTAATTAATTGAGAACTGACTGCTAATATATATCTAATGAATCAGGTATGCAAATAGGCTGCTGACAAGATAATAGAAATAAGCTTGCCGACAGATGAGAGAATTAAATAGAGACAACAAGTTTATTCAATTTCAACAGATAGCAAGATTAGTGCCTACAGATAGCAATGATATGATTCCAGCACTTAAAGCAGCAAGAAATAAAGCATACCAGAATAAGATTCACAGGGCATATATATATTAGGTTTGACAAGTTAACAATTTAACTACTCAAGTAAATGTCAATTAAAGATTGTTGTTGTCACAAATGGTCTCACTAAACCCAATCTTCATCGAACAATAATCCCACTCTTGCAAGGTCCCCAAGCCTTGTAGACTGGCCCCTTTGCAAGCTACCGACAAAAGATCAATCACAGAGAAAGCGAAAGACTTACAAAGCACCATCTGATCAAGTTAGTGCAGCCAGCTAGGCACGTCAAAGACGCTGTCCCAGAAAACAACACGCTGCTGCAATGCCGCAGAAATCGCCGCGCTGTTCCAGAGATACAAAGCCAAAATTCCCACAGTGAGGCAATCCACCGGAGAACTCGAGATGTAGCAGGCGATGCACAGAGCCACCGAATCAACCCCTCGACCAAAGAGAGGAAATGCCAAACACAAGACAACAGACCACAAAGGTCAGTCTTCACAGCAAGTGAATAATCCGAGAAAATCACAAACAGTCGGATCAAGAAGACAGCACCAATGCTGCCCAATCAAGTGTTCTAGCCTGGTATAAATCCCTTAATCACAAGGCAAACCCTAGACCGCAAGATTGAGTGTTGATTCAACTAGGGTTACACGCTAACGCGGTCGTCCACAGGTTGAATCAATCTCAGATTGAGTCAGAGAGAGCCAGTGATTATAGAACACGCTACGAACTCCTATCAGACTGAGTGACTTCGGATTAGAGAGGAGGATTATAGGATGATCTCATCGAGAGAGCCATAGAACGGAATATATAGGGTCTCAGGGAGGAGATAAGGGCAACGGGCGCCACACCGGCCGCGCGCAGCTACCGCAGGAGCTACGCCGAGCGACCCGGTTGACGCCGACAGAGTCCCAGATCCAAGCCATGCGGACGAAGCCGCCTCCTCCTCCTTCGCATTCCCCACACGCCCTTCTCATCTTCTCTCGGTCAAGACGAGGCAGCTACGAGCTGCCCCTTGACTCCCTCCGGCTGGGCCGACTAGGTTGGCCTGGCCTCACAAGCTGGGCCGGCCCAGTTGACCTGGCAATTTTTTTTATTATATTAAAAGAAATTTGGAGGAAATCAAATTTACCAACAATTGCAACGTTTGGTAGAAAAAAAAGGATTTCATTTCATTCCGTTGGATCATTTCTGATTTCTGATCAGCGCGATAGACCAAATAATTGTTGACGTGAGATTTTTATACGAACTTACGTAGTCAGGAAATTAAGAGACGTCACGTTGTCGCATTTCCAGATAGGAGTGCATATTTCAACATATGTCGTCATGAACATCAAAAGTTCTTCTGAGTGGTGTCCTGCAGTTTTTATGTAGTTATGTTTGATCACATATACTTGTTCATGGTACAAGTTCCTTGCTTTGATCCTACTCACTCCTAGTCTTAAAGAACTGAAAAGTAAAGGAACTAACGCTGAGAGTTGATCGATCGAATAAGGTTCTGTTTGGGAGAGCTTCAGATCCCAGCTCTAGCTTAGATCTGAAATTTATAGGTTAAAATAGAGTGAATTAAATTTATATTTTTAATCTAAAATGTAAACAAGATGATCTACCTAAATACTCTTAATGTATTCACAGCTCCAGCACCATAAATTTCTAGAGCTAGAAATACCCTGCTCCACCAACTACACAGGTTTTAGTGAAGTTAGAGCTGTCCCAAGTACCCCCTAAGTTTGCAGATTTCTAGAGAGTTCTACGAATGACAGGAGTGACCTGAAAACGGGTTGAGACTTGAAAGTCCATGTTCTTTTTACGCCACAGCCCACAAGTGTTCACCACATGTTATGTCCTGATTCTTGTGAACATCTCCATATACATGGTGATTCGGGATATAAACAATATAAAATTATATTTTTCATCCAACAATAATCAACGCTAGAATTAGGGGAAGGCCATCGTCAAATAAAAAGTAAACCTGATCTACACATCTATTGCTTTACACTACATTGTCAGTTTGGAATGCGGAAATTCTATACACTGTTTGGATTTTCCTTAGCACAAACTCCTTTACATGATCTAATCTTGTTACAATAGATAAATCACGAGATGTTTATTAGCAAAAATTTAACATTTATAATGTATCCATCTCGTGCAAAGTCCAAATATAATTTTTTTTCTTTGAAACAAGCTAAATATAAAGGTTAAACAATACAAACCTCAAGGCAAAAAAACTCCCTGAAGAAAAATGGTAAATACACACATAACCTGAACCGGAGGAGCCAAATATAGAGCAGACCCGGATATCCACAAAACCAAAACCCAAAAAATAAACACACAACATATACCGTCTCTTCCTCTCCTCCTCCTCGTTTTCACACCCTCGCCGGTTCGCGTCCATCACCTCGCCGGAGCCCTAGGGGATCGCCGGGCACGGCAACGTCGTACGGGGGACGGCGCGGATGAGCCAGCAGAAGAAGCGCGTAACCAGGATCGAGCCCTTCAAGCACCGGGTGGAGGTGGACCCCAAGTTCTTCGACAAGTCATGGAAGAAGCTCGATGACGCCATCCGCGAGATTTACAACCACAACGCGAGCGGCCTCTCCTTCGAGGAGCTCTACAGGTTGACAACTCTACGCCGCATCCCCTACTTTTTTTTCATTTTTGTTGGGGATGATTTTTAGGGTTAATTTTGGTGTATCATGTAGTGTATGTGTAGTCGGGGACGTACTGTAATTGAGTTTGTTATGGGTCAGGCTCTATTGCTAGATTTGCCTTTCTCATACTATCCTTCAAGGGAGTGCCAATTGTTTATCAGTTTTTATTAGATTTTGTTGCGTGATTGTGAATTGGATGCGGGGATCTCCGAAAATATTAATCGCTTTTGGTCTATGGAGGATATGCTTGTCTATTATGTTATTCTATGTGTAGATATTTATGATTTATAGTACGTTGTTCGGAAATTTGGGTTGTATTGCTCTGATTGTAATTTTGGAGCTGTGGAAGTAGCGCTTCATTTGGTAGAAATTAGTTGCATTGATTTTCCCGCGCCGGTGTGGCCGTGATGTTGTGTGAGGATTAAATTGACCTTAATTATGCTTAAATTTTTCCCCGTTGATGTGTGGTGTGATTGCAAGATTGGTTGTAAACCGGAACATATTTAAATTGACTTTAATTATGCTTAAATTTTGCCCCGTTGATGTGTGGTGTGATTGCAAGATTGTCTGTAAACCGGAACATATTTAAGATTCTGTTGTTGTTGCATTGGTGATAGTTTGCGGCCCATCTAGTCTTTACAAAGTTAAGCTTTCATCAAAATTTGTGGTTAGTGTTGTACTTATCACCATAGTTTCATGACTTTGTTCCCAATGTTACCCAGTAAATATATTTGGAATTCACTTGTCTATGAACGATCATATTAGTCCTCTTGGAATTGTGGGGGCCCAGGGGCATGAAAGCTATGATTAGATATTTTCCAAAATATGCATATGGCTTTTATTTCAAAAAGCCATATTTCTCTGTGGTAATATTTTCTTCCCAAGTTCCCATGTTGCTTCACCTCCTGCACTTCCCTGGTAAGGGCCTGTTTGGATGTTATAACATTTACAAACCACAGTTTTCAATGCCCCATCTCTAAGATACTACATTTTATGAATACCACAGCTTTTTGTAGTTTTGAGAAAACCCAAAGTGTGTTTGGATGTTGTAGTTTTTAATGCAATATTGCTATGGAGGGATAGTAAGAATTATTAAATTTGGACCAAACTTTCAAAAAGGCAAGGGGAATTTAATAACTTGATTGCTTCAAGTGAAATTTTGTTTTTTTTTTAATTTCAACAAATTACAAAAAAATGAGATATCTTGATTCTAATCTAAAATTAATCATTTTTATTTTGAAATCTGGAATCATGTTTGCAATATTGAACAACACATGCAATGTTTCTTCATTGTATCAAGTTTCATTAGCTTAGTAGAAAAGGAAATGAAAGAATGGAGTACAATATATGTTAGTACATAGCAATAATACAAGGGCAAGATCACATATGCTTGGACGGCCTGATATTGGATGTTTTTAATGTACACGGAGTTTAGATGAGGCTACCTCATGTCATGCCGTAACAGAAAAACATTGTTTGAAAAAAAGAGGCCTTGAGTGGATTTTTGAAACCTTCAAAAATACTATGGTATTTGCAATACTATGGTTTATAAAACTACAATGTTTGTTGTATCCAAACACCTCAAAGTTGTAGATACCATGGTATTTTTTAGAAATCATGGTATTGTCTAAAAAAAAAAACTTTGTATCCAAACAGGCCCTAAGCCTTTGTCCCACAGATATTGCATAATATATATATATATTTAATCTTGAAAGATCACACATTTTGATTCCATGGACCCTTTTGACAGCCAATTTCTAGTGTTAGTTTACAATTCGGGTGAGCAAATCATTATGTTGTAAGGAAGCAATAGCCACGTTGTTCTCATGAAAGTCTTGCTCCTCATACATGCCACTGCCCAGCCATTGAGCACGCCACTAAGAAGCGGAGATCAAGAGCCTCATTTAGAAATGCTAAGGACCCTTACTAGCCCCAGAAACTTTACACAAATAATAGGGAAGATTAAATCTTAGTTAATACTTACAAGGAATAAAAGACAAAGAAACAAAAGTCATACGGATTTTGAATTTATATGCGAGCAATAGAAACATAAACAAGATAACAGTCATTCACGTTGTAGTTTACTACTGTTGGATGCTCACATTTGTGTTCTATGCATGCTCATGCACTCCTCAAATTGCATCAGATTTTCCTTTCACCACGCTGGGATAAACACTAGCACTTGGAGCCTGTTGGTATCCTTTGTATCACCGGTGCAGTCATGCTAGTCGTGGATGTCTATACTCTACAGTCATCCTCCACTCTTTGTCCAATTCAGTCTAGCATGCTGATGCTCTCCCAACATGTGCCTCTGTAGTCTGTACCCATGCAGCAATCTCATTATCTTAATACATTGTTCTTATCTTAGCAAACACAATCTTATCTGGCTTTAATAAAGAGAATCTTGATATAACGGGTTTTGGTGTAATTAGTTAGCAAGTAGGAAACTATAAAAAGAAATGTTGGATGCGCACTTCTTCTGGGCCTCTTCTTTTTTCGAGACACCAAATATTAAAGAGAAATTAGCTGAAACATCTATCACGGCTCTGTGCCTTTGCTTTTGCTTTTTACAAGCTTAGCAGCTTAGAATGTGATTCCGCGAGTGACATTACTTACTTATTAGTTGGGTGTCTCCGTACCTATAATTTGTATGTTGGATATCACAAAGGAGTCCTGTAAAAAATTTCTCCATTATAGTTTCGTTATGGTTGAACCTTGTATGTGGCTGTCTATGTTGCGAAGAATCATACTTTTTCATTTTTATTGCTGCTAAAGTCCGTTGCTACAATTTGGGATGGAGAGGGATACATGGTTGGAAATACTTTATTGCTGAGTATGAAGGACCTGTTTGAAGATTCAATTATTTCAAAGACTGGTTAATTTTGGGATGCAAATCATATGAAGACACATCTGAAACTTCGAATTTGGGACGGAGAGAGATATGTGGTTGGAAATACTCTATTGCTGAGTATGAAGGACTTGTTTGAAGATTCAGTTATTTGAAAGACTGGTTAGTTTTGGAATGCAAATCATATGAAGGACTCATCTGAAACTTTGAATTCGATGGAGAACTATTTTGAAGAAATACGAAAGACACTTTTCAATAGAACAAATTGTACAAATGACTTCTCTGAAAATTCAAATTTTGTAAGCTGTTTCAGCAAATGTGCCAGATATGTGTCAAATGGATGTCAACCTCATTTCACAATTAGTATAGGAGGATCATGTCATGGCTGGCTTTTTTTTTTGGGTCATATTTTTGTTGTTGCCCATTTTCTTTTGGGAGGTGGGTGTTAGAATTAATCTTGTAACAAAGCCATTAGATAGCTGGTTCATGCATTAGTTGTGTCATGCATGTATCTAGTAGATGTGCTAGTTTGCATATTTGTTTTGAGTCAGCTTGTGCTAGGAATGCCACGGACTATGTACATTGTGTTATTAGCTGATGTATATGTGAGGAGGAAGCACGTTAGACTCATGAAGATGTGGCTGGGTCTAAAGCCTGGACTTGAAGAGATGTGTGGCCAAGTCAAGGCCCTGTATTCGTGGAGATGTGACCGAATAAAGGGGGCGCAGGCATCGTGGCTTGAAGAAGAAGATCAGTTAGCTCAACGTGACGATAATGGATGGAGACGTGGTCATGCATGCTAGCAATTAGATAGGTAGTTAATTAGTACATGTTCATGCAGTGTCGCCGTAAGAAGTGTTCAGCATAGCTGCATGCAACGCTAGGTAATTAGATGTGGAGTAGTGGCATGTATTTCGGATCAGGCCATTAGCTAATCATGGTGAGTCGTGTGCGTGCGTTGTTTCCTATATAAGTAATGAAGAGATCAGAGAAAAGCCGGCAAGTTGTGCCGCCGGGCCAAAAAACTCGTGTTCTTCTGTTCATCTTCACAAGTGCGTGTGTTCTAGAGAGAGAGAGAGCAATGTGCGAGTTCTCTCCGGGAAGTGCCTGGGCCAACAGTGGGTTGGGGTTTGTAGTGCCGGTATGACTACGGATGCCGTAAATATATTGAGCACAATACATTGCGGAGTAGTCTACGTTAGTGTGCTGTGGGAAGTATGCATGATGCTATTATGTGGTAAACTCAGAAGAGCATTACTCACTGTTTACAATTCTGACAGTAGTTCAGGAAACTAGTGTGGTCCTGCAATCCTGTGTTCTTGCGTGTTGTTCTTGTCTATTGAATGACTTGTTTATTAACTGAATATTCATTTCAGGCCATATATTGCTGGTTGGTCATGTTGCTTTTGGCTCTTAATTCAGAGACATGCCTTCTTTTTTATGGTCCAGAACATATTGTTTCCCTTGGTTCTTAGTTCAAATATATATATTTTTTCTAATTCCACGACATAAAGCTCTCTTTCTGTTGGCCAGGACTGCTTATAACTTGGTTCTTCACAAGCATGGTTCTAAGCTCTACGATAAACTGACTGAGAACTTGAAAGGACACCTGAAAGAAATGTGCAGATCAGTAGAGGCTGCCCAAGGTGGTTTGTTCTTGGAGGAGCTGCAGAGAAGATGGGATGATCATAACAAGGCATTACAAATGATCAGAGATATACTCATGTATATGGATAGGACATTTATTCCGACTCATAAAAAGACAGCTGTCTTTGACCTTGGTCTAGAATTATGGAGAGATATCATTGTCCGCTCTCCCAAAATTCATGGGAGATTGCTTGACACAATTCTTGAACTTATTCATAGAGAGAGGATGGGTGAAGTGATAAACAGAGGTTTGATGAGGAGTACAACTAAAATGTTGATGGATCTAGGGTCTTCTGTCTATCATGATGACTTTGAGAGGCCATTCCTTGAGGTATCTGCAAGTTTCTATAGTGGTGAGTCTCAACAGTTCATTGAGTGCTGCGATTGTGGGGAGTATCTCAAGAAGGCTGAGATGCGGCTTGCTGAGGAATTGGAACGTGTTACACAGTATATGGATGCCAAAACTGCAGACAAAATAATTAGTGTTGTGGATAAAGAGATGCTCTCAAATCACATGCAGAGGTTGATTCTTATGGAGAACTCTGGTCTTGTGAATATGCTCGTTGATGACAAACACGATGATCTGACCAGGATGTACGACTTGTTTAAATGTGTTCCTGATGGGCATTCAACAATTAGATCTTTGATGACTTCTCATGTTAAGGAAACTGGAAAGGCTTTGGTGACTGACCCAGAGAGATTGAAGGACCCTGTTGATTTTGTCCAGCGTCTTCTAAATGAGAAGGACAAGTATGATGAGATTATCAGTGTTTCATTTAGCAATGACAAGGCTTTCCAAAATGCTTTGAATTCCTCCTTTGAGAATTTCATCAACTTAAACAACCGATCCCCTGAATTCATATCACTTTACGTTGACGACAAACTTCGGAAAGGAGCGAAAGGGGCCGACGAAGAGGATGTTGAGACTGTACTGGACAAGGTGATGATGCTCTTCAGATATTTGCAGGAGAAAGATGTTTTTGAGAAGTATTACAAGCAACACTTGGCAAAACGTCTTCTATCCGGGAAAACTACTTCCGATGAAGCTGAGAGGAGTATGCTTGTGAAGCTGAAGACGGAATGTGGCTACCAGTTTACTTCAAAATTGGAAGGCATGTTCACTGATTTGAAGACGTCCCAGGATACTATGCAAAGTTTTTATGCTAATCTCTCTGCCGATATTGATGGCCCAGCAATATCTGTCCAGATACTCACTACTGGATCTTGGCCAACACAACCATGTGCCACCTGCAACCTTCCACCTGAGATCCTCGGTATATGTGAGAGGTTCCGAGCATACTACCTTGGCACTCACAATGGCAGGAGATTAACATGGCAAACAAATATGGGGAACGCAGACATTAAAGCAACGTTTGGAGGCCGCAGACATGAGCTGAACGTCTCAACTTACCAGATGTGTGTCTTAATGCTGTTTAACTCAACGGATGGTTTGACTTACAGTGAAATTGAGCAGGCCACAGCTATACCACATGTTGACCTGAAGCGCTGCCTCCAGTCTCTTGCTTGTGTTAAGGGTAAGAATGTGCTGCGGAAGGAACCCATGAGCAAGGATATATCTGTGGGTGACATTTTCTACTATAATGACAAGTTCACTAGCAAGTTGGTCAAGGTGAAGATTGGCACTGTGGTTGCACAGAAGGAGACAGAACCAGAAAAGCTGGGGACCCGCCACAGAGTTGAAGAAGACAGAAAACCTCAGATTGAGGCCGCCATTGTCAGAATCATGAAATCTAGAAGAGTCCTGGACCACAATAGCATAGTCACAGAGGTGACAAAGCAACTCCAATCACGCTTCTTGCCAAATCCTGTTGTCATAAAGAAAAGGATCGAGTCCCTGATCGAGCGTGAGTTCTTGGAGAGGGACAAGGTAGATAGGAAGCTTTATCATTATCTTGCATAGATGCCCTCGTTGCCGAAACATTACTGTCCATGAACGGATCACAACTTATGTACCTATGTTTGAGTGGGACGGGAGTACCTTCCATCCATTTTCGCTGTAGTTCTGCTCCAGAGTCCAGGTGGCTTACTATAAATTTAGGTCTGCCATCTTTGGTATACATGTAGAGAACCATCTTATATCGTCGTGTTAATGCATAGAATGTTGCTGCCCGCTATTCCGTGACTTTGATGCTTCCTTGTGGTCAATAATTTTTTCTTCTGATCTGATGGATTGATTCCTGTTCGGAGAGGTGATGCTTCCAGTTACGTTTTCTGCTTTGTTCAATCCAGCTTTTCTTAGGCCTGTTCTTGTTCAGAGAGGTGACGCTTCCAGTCAAGAGTTATCTATGCCGTCGTCATTTTTGCCTGCCGAACCGCTAGATTGAACTCTCTGAGGTCTCTTGTGTATGTGTACAGGAGTTTGTTTAAGTTAATTTAATTGTCTTAAGAGTTCTTCTGACAGACATGTGACTGTTGATCTGGATGTAAAAGTTTTCTTTTCTTCAGCACCGTGCGTGTCAAACATACCCTGATTTATTCAATTGTACTAATCCTTTTGTTTTAGTTGGTCCTGGAGTAAGGTATAAAGTGACTGATCATAACGTGAGTACATGACAAACTTGCATTCTCCCCGGTCCCCGCATCTCTCCAGAAAACACAAGGTGAACTTTTTCTGAACAAAAATATGGATGTAGAAAAAATTGAGCGCTTTAGCGTTAGGGTAGATCTAGATCCAAATCTTAAGAGTATTTATCCGCTTACAGCCAGCGACGCTACTGCCCCTTCTGTCTTTGGCTAACCGCTCTTCTGCTCTGCCCTCGGCTGGCCGCCCCTGCTTGTTGGGGTAGGGTATGACTTAGCCCCCTTTATCCCTCAGGTGGGTCTGTCAGTGCTTAGCTTTAATTTTTTTTCGTCGGCTTTTCATTTTATCGTATGCTATTGTCGGCGTATTCCACCTGACAGGCCCGGAGAATGCAGACCGGTTTTGTTCGGAAGGAGGGCGTCTTCGCGGCTGGCTAAACCTAGAGGGCGAAAACCCTAGGGACTCCTACGCGAAGGGCTCCGGCGTCGATGAACTGCAGGCGACACGAGAATTTTTACCCAGGTTCAGGTCCCCTTTTCCTTTGGGTAACAACCTTACTTCCTGTTCGATTGTTTTCTAGAGGGTGTGAAGCTGATACAAAGCTCTTGAGTTACAAGTTTTTCTTCTCTCGAATGCAGTCCCTTTTCCCATGCACCGGAGACCCTTACATAGGCGGGCTAACAGGGAGTAGGTAAAAGGAGGTCATCATCTTGATCCTCATATATTTATTACTCCTTCCGTCTTTGTCCGTTCCTCGGCCTCATTAAATGCTTCTGCGGCGCTCTTGCGGTCACGGATGGGACCCTTCGCGATAGGTAGGTGAGGCGTCGGAGAATGGGCTTGTTGCGAAACCCTTGCGGTGATAAGCTGCTATGGCGAGCTTGCCGTTCGACATGGTGCGGCGATGGAAGAACCCGAGGAAGCCACCATGCTCGCCTTTTGCCTGCGGCGGGGACGGCGAAGCGTCCTCGCCGCTTCGGTTGCCGAGCCGCCACGTAAGGTGGGCGCGGCGGCGAGCGTTTCGCCCGCTGCTCGCCGGACGCCACGTGGGCCGCGCTGGCCGTGGTCGTGATCGCCGCCGATTGCTAAGCCGCCACGTAAATTTGGTATTTGGCGGCGGCGTGCTTCGCCGCTGCTCGCCGGACGCCACGTGGCGACGCCTTTGGCCGTGGCCGTGATCGCCGCCCGTTAAGCCGCCACGTAAATTTGGCGCCGGCGGCGAGCGTCTTCGCCCACCTGCTCGCCGGACGCCACGTGGGCCGACGCTCGGCCGCGGCCGTGATCGCCGCCGTTGCCAAGCCGCCACGTCGGTGGCGCCGGCAGCGCGGCGTCTTCGCCCACTTTCGCCGGACGCCACGTGGGCAACGCTGGCGGCGGGCGTGATCGCCGCCCGTTGCCAAGCCGCCACGTAAATTTGGCGCCGGCGGCGAGCGTCTTCGCCCACTGCTCGCCGAACGCCACGTGGCCGACGCGCTTTGGCCGGGGCGTGATCGCCGCCCGATTGCCAAGCCGCCACGTAGGTTTGTACTTTTATCGCGGTGGAAGGTACCCTAAGCGTGTACTACGCCGACAAGTAGCCGGAACTGCCCTAGAGCGCGAGCCTAAGACTCCTTTAGAACCTTCATTTAATGCACTTAATGCCTTAGCGCTCTCGGGCGAGGCCACTACTCATGAGGATACGGCCGCCGGTTCTCGCGACGTATCCTGCCGTTTTCCTTGGGACCAAGCGGCGCATAATTCTGCCCTTCGTGAACCACCGGCGTGGGAACGCATATATAGATGCATCTCAGTCGGCGGTTCACATACCTTTCTTGCGCACTTTGCTTTCTTGTCCTTTCGCCTCTTCTTCCCGAGCTCTTTGTCTTCTTGAGTCACCATGGTGAATCCCATTCCGACCTCATTGTTGTTTGCCGCCAGAAGGCGATGGGGATGGTCGTGGCCGGAAGGCACCTTCCGATACCGTCAGGGGACCGCCTTGCGTGTGCCTCTCCGACGAAATCGTCTTTGCACACTTGGGCCATGATGGCGGGCCTTCTTCGCTTTTTTTTACGAGTTTTTCTCACCGTCCTCCATTTCTCTGAAATCCACCATCTTCATCTCACCCCAACTCTATCATCTTCCTTGCCATCTTCGCACACCTCTGTGAAATGTTCATGGGGTGATCTGAACCTTCCTCTCTTCGCCATTTCTTCATTCTGCGCGCCACCTTGGCACTTAAGTAGTGGGAAGTTGCTATTTCCGCCGGGACGGATGGCCTCCGCTACATTCCTTTCCAACCAGTCCAAGCTGGAGGGCATGGCCTTGGCGATCGTCAGTACATCGGGATGACAATGAATTACGCCTGGGTACCGCCGGACGCAAGCACATGCCTTCGAGAACTGGAGCTCGCCGGTCGAAGAGACAGCAGAGCTCCGCGCGATGGCGGCCCGCATCGGCGGTTTGCGGGACGCCGGACTGAACGGAGGGCTGGTAGCCCGGGACTACACGGCCCGGAGAATCAGCCCTCTTCGCCGGCGCGTCCGGCTTTCATGGCAGTATACGGGCGACAACGACCTGGCGCGCACGTGGCCCGGACGTAAGTCCTTGTCTTCTTCTAGTTTCCTTTACGCACATGTTTTTCCTGCGGCTTCCTACCAACCGACCGCCATCTTTCTCCCTTCCTTGCGACAGGCGAGGGCAACTTTGAGGAGCCGAACCTGGGCCGGTGGCTTGCCGTGGCCGATCTTTGCCGGTCCCAATCGACACGCCTTTCGCGGAGGCCCGGCCCTTCGCCGACTGGAGCACTGTGAGCGCCTGCGGGTTGTCGTTGCTCCGCCGATGGACTCCACGGGCGGCCGTGATCCGCCTCGCGGCCCCACAGTGATCGGGGCGCGCTGCCGCCGGCGATCGGGCCGCGGGCAAGCGGCCAGTCGCCGCCGACACCGCGGGCTCGGACCCTAAGAGGCCCGGGCCACGGACCAAAGCACCGCCACCACCGGTCCGCCGTGGCGGTACCCCTCAAGGGCAGGGGCACAGAGGCGCCCGCCCGCGACTTCACCTCCGGCCGCAGCTGCAGCAGCCGGCAACCTTGGCCGCGGAGCCAGGCCACCGCTTCAGCAGGCGGCCTCACGCCCGACGGCCGGCTTGAGTTTGAGGGCGCCACCAAGGCGGCCCTCGAGAGCGCGCCAGGGTGCCAACACCCGGCGCCCATCGAGACAGCGGAGGCCTCTGCCTGAGCGCCTCCGCCGCCACCGCCGCCAGGTCGGAGACACCCGGCACCAGCGCCGCCGGAGGTCTCGCCCTCGCGCCATCGCCACCCGGCCAGGCGCCGTCGAACTCTTCACCGGGTAAGCGACATCGTGCGACACTAGGCACCGTTCTTCCGCCGCCTCGGACATGGTGCCAGACAGCCAATGACTTGCCTCGGTGGCGGCGAGCCGAAGCGGGAGCGGAGAGCGGCGGCGGAGGCGGGCGCATGAGAAGGCCAACACGACCGCAATGCGGCCAGGCGGAGCCATGGCTGCAGACGGAGAGGGCCGAGGCGGCGAAGACCTCGACACTTGAATCGCCCGCCGCGGCGCAACCTCGCGACCATCTTTGAAGAAGCGTTCAGCGCACTAAGAGGTGCTCGAACCCTTAGGCGTGGTGGCGCGCCTGGAGGACTCGACGCTTCAATTCACCCATGCGACCAATCAGGCCGCGGAGGCGTTACGAGGACTCCCTGCCGCCCTAGCCGCTCGCTCCGCCGCGGAAGGACGCCAGGTCGCGATCATGGCCGCAACCTACACGCTGGCATGCTGCGCCAGCCGCGACGCCACCTTTGATCCTATGGCGGTGGTGGCGGCGGCGTCGGGGAGACGCGAGCGGCGGCTCGGCGGAGGCTTGGTGCTTGTGGCTGCTGAATACGTGGCCGGGATGCTGCAGGTGGAGCGGCCGGTCATGGACGTCTCCACCCCTCTGGCTGTCGAAGGTGCCGACGAAGAACTCGACTTCGGCGAGGACGAGGGGTGAAGGCGGGCGGCTTTCTTCTGTTTCTTTTTTTTGTTGCTCCTGCCGATGAACCTGTGCCTAAAAAACTCTGGATAGCTTTTTGACGAACGATAGATGTTTAATCGTTATTTCATGCGTCTGTTTAATTTCATATGATCGAATCCGTTATATTTGCTTTGTTGGATGGCCGCCATTCGACTTGGGCAAAATGCTTTTTTTTTCTTTAAAAAACGCTCGAATTAGGGTAGCGTTTCTGAGTTCTGCCAAATGATTTTATGTGCCTGCTGTGATCGCAAGCATAGATTATGTGGACCACATAAAATGTAGGCGAAAAAATGGCCCTAAGTCGAATGGGGAACGCAGGACACAGCAAGGCCCTAGCGCCAGGTTTCTACGCGAGATAATCGCAAGCTTCGGCCTCCCGGAACTTAGACCCCGATGATTGCCCGAGAATGCGCCACGGCGTAACGTAGCGAGACAGCAAGTTTTCGGAAGTGCCTTTAGGCCAGCAACGCTCAACGGAGACGACCAGCGGTGCTTCGCAGAGCCAATCCGAGGCGTACGAGCCGTGCAGGAGCGTGGTGCCCAACTGACACTCCGATAACCTGGTCTCGCCAGACGTTAACACTTTAGCACACCTTTTTTTATCATGAGGGGCCGCTGGTTTCCAATACTTGCGACAATCACGCGTAGCTTGACCCATCTCAGGATATGATTGTAAGAAAATGGTCAAAAAATGCGGTATAGATCGCTTATCTTGTTTTATACGCCGCAGATAAGGACACAGGGTCTTTGGGCGGTGACTTGCGCGCTGGCGGCGACTTCACGCCATCGGGCGACCGACCTTCGGCGCAAGGCGACCCGACTAACGGCGCCGGCGAACACCTTGGTATTGGGCGGCGACCCCAAGCCAGCAGGCGACCGACCTCTGAAGGCCGGGCGACCAGCTAACGGGGCGCCGGGCGAACACCTTGGGGCTGGGCGGCGACCCCAGAACCATCAGGCGACCGACCTTAGACGCAGGGGCTTTTTCGCGAAAGTAAACCAACACTTTTACGCTTACCCTGCGCGCACAGATGACTACTGGAAAGGTGAATAAACATCTGGAAGAGCATACGCAAGGTAGGCCCGAAACATTCCAAGTCCCAGCATGAAATGTCCTGGCTCGCCTTGTTTGGATTCTAAGTCCTTGTGAACCGCCAGGAAGCCGAACCGCGGTGCTATGTACCAGCAATGAGTTTTACGGGGTGGCATCGGTAAGCGGTGCTTTCGCGGTGACGACCAGCGGTGCTTCAGAAAACCAACCCGAGGTGTGCGAGCCGCGTCTGAGCACCGTACCCAACTCGCCCCCCAGTCGCCCGGGCTAAGTGTACACAGACGCCGAAGATCGCTATGGTTTTCACAAAGGAATTAGCAAACGCACAGAACCAGCAACACACATGCGCATAACTGCCGTTCGAAACACAACTAAGTGGAATAATAATGAAGAAGCAAAAAGCCTTACGGGCAAGCGCCTTCTTGATCGCGTGACCACCGACCCGGTAGGAAGAGGGGCGTACCTCGAGGTGATTGGAGCAAGTCATTGGTACCTAATTCCCTCAGGGATAGAACTTCCGCAACAAGGCTATGTTGTAGGAGTTCGTCAGCTCTTCCCCGTCCTCAGTGGCCAACCGGACCGCCCCGGGTCGAGATACTGAGACCACCTTGAAGGGGCCCTCCCATCGGAGAGACAGTTTATGCAACCCGGCATGCGTCTGAATCCTGCGCAAGACCAGGTCGCCCATCGCCAGTGTTCTCTCGGAGACCCGGGTGGCGTGGTACCGCCTGAGGCCCTGCTGGTAGCAGGCGGCGCGGAGAGCAGCACGATCCCGCGCCTCCTCCAGAAGGTTGACATCTTCTCGCCGGAGATCCTCTTGGTCTTCTTCATTGAACACCGAGACGCGCGGGGAACCGAGCGACAACTCGGAGGGGAGGACAGCCTCTGCCTCGTATACCAGGAAGAAAGGCGTCTCGCCCGTTGCCCGGCTTGGGGTGGTGCGGGCGACCCACAACCGGCGGGAGCTCTTCCGTCCACCGCGCGCCCCTCTTGTGAAGCCGATCAAACGCCCTTGTCTTGAGGCCCTTCAGTACCAGCGCATTGGCGCGCTCCGCTTGACCATTACTCATGGGATGGGCCACCGAAGCGAAACACACCTTGGTGCCCATTTCCTCACAGAATTCCAGAAAAGCCGCGCTGGTGAACTGGGTGCCGTTGTCGGTGATGACACGATTGGCGACTCCAAAGCGGGTGAAGATCCCGCGCATGAACTTAACAGCGGCAGCGGCCGTGATGGCCCGCACTGCCTCGGCTTCGACCCATTTGGTGAACTTATCGATGGCGACAAAGAGGTGGGTGAAGCCCCCTGTGGCCCGCGGGAACGGACCCAGGATATCCAGCCCCCAGACCGCGAACGGCCAGGAGAGTGGGATGGTTTGCAGAGCTTGGGCTGGTCGGTGGGTTTGCCTGGCGAAGAACTGACAAGCCTCGCACGTCCTCACCAGCTCGCAAGCATCCTGGAGGGCGGTAGGCCAATAAAATCCTTGGCGAAACGCCTTGCCGACTAAGTCCGTGGGACATATGGCTCCCTTTGCGCCTCCATGGATATCGAGAGCGGTGCTCCCTCTTCCCGAGTGATGCACTTGGTAAAACTCCGTTTCGCTCTAGCGATATAGGTCCCCACCTACGAGTATAGCACTTGGCCTTCGTGCAATCTTCTCGGTGAGGCATCATCGTCGGGATCACTTGGTCACGCAGAAGGCGAGGATAGGGTCCATCCATCGATCTTTACGCCCAAGGGTGGCGACCACTCGGTGCTCGCTGGGTACTCATTGGGCGAGCTTTTCCCTGGTCTTTGCCTCGGCGGCCGCCGTCTTCCTCCGGACACAGGGAAATTTGGCGGCTGTTGCCTTCCTCCTGGATTGAAGGTCGTGGCAGTGACATCGCCTTCCCCACTGGCCGGAGGCATGACAACCTTGCCGTCGTCCCCACTGGACCGAGGGCGCGACAATGACACCATCATCCCCACAGGCGTGGGCTGCGATGGGCGGTCACGGTAGTCTTTCTTTGAAGACCCCGACCAGGAGCAGAGCCCTTGAGGATCTGGTAGGATAGCCCGTCCAAGGTGATTGTCACGCCGAGGGATATGAACATACCCCAAACCTTCAAAATGACGCTCCATTCTTCGGACCTCCGCCAGGTACGCCGCCATGGTGGGGTCGGAACATTGGAACTCCTTCCGAGCTTGATTAATGACCAGTAGGGAATCTCCCTTGACTTGGAGACGCTTGATGTCCAACGCCGAAGCGATGCGCAGCCCCGCCAGCAGACCTTCATACTCAGCAATGTTATTGGTGGCCTTGAATTCAAGGGCGACCACGTATTGGAGGGTGTCACCGGTCGGGGAGATCAGGACAACCCCAGCCCCCGCGCCTTCCAGCCTAAAGGATCCATCAAAGAATAATGTCCAGGGGAAAGGCACGGGTGCTTCTTCGGCTTCAGGAGTGGCGGGAGTCCACTCGGCGACGAACTCCGCCAACTTTTGACTCTTGATAGCGGTGCGGGGAACGAATTTGATGTTGAATTCCCCCAGTTCCACCGACCATTTAGCAATGCGGCCTTCGGTTTCACGATTGTGGAGGATTTCCCGCAAGGGGTAGGCCGTGACGACGGTGATTTCTCGCCCCTGAAAGTAGTGCCGCATGACTTCGGATGCAACCAGGACGCGTCTGACATCTTCGAGCACAGGGGATACTGAAGTTTGACTTCATGCAATACTTTGCTGATGTAGTAAACCGGCTTCTGGACGCCTTCCCTCTCCGCAACCAACACTGCACTTACCACCTCGGGTGTGGCAGCGATATACAGAAGCAAAGGCTCACCCGACGCGGGAAACCAAAGCCGGGGAGAGGAGAGTCTTGCCAGTCTTCAAATGCCTTCAGGCTTCTTGATCCACTCGAAGTGGTTCGTCTTCTTCAACAACTTGAACAAAGGCAGGCTTCGCTCGCCCAGGCGGGCAATGAATCGCCCCAGGGAGGCCAGGCGACCAGCCAGACACTGAACTTGCTTGAGTCGCACTGGCGGCTTCATGTGCTCGATGGCCGCTATCTTGTCAGGATTGGCCTCGATGCCCCGGCTGGACACCAGGAAACCCAGCAACTTGCCGGAGGGCACACCGAACACACATTTCTCTGGATTGAGCTTCAGGCAACTCTTCCGGAGGTTAGCAAAGGTCTCCTCCAGGTCTTGGATCATTTCCTCATTCTTTTTAATCTTCACTACCAAATCATCAACGTAGACTTCCAGGTTTCGCCCTAGCTGGGGGCGGAAGGTGATATGCATAGCACGCTGGTAAGTTGAACCGGTATTCTTTAAGCCAAAAGCCATTCTTACATAACAATATACACCGTAAATTACCATGATCTTCTCTTCGTCTTCAAGCGCCATGCTAATCTGGTGGTACCGAATCTGGCGCCCGTAAAGCCTGGCTGCTCGCACCCGGCCGTGGAGTCGGCGATGAGATCGACCCTCGGCGAGGATATGGATCCCAGGCGAGGCCTTGTTGAGGTCGGTGAAGTCGACACACATGCGCCACCTCCGTTGGACTTCTTGGCGAGCAGGGGTTGGCAAGCCACTCGGGATGAGACTTCCTTCGACTATTCCCGCTCGGCAGCTTTTCTACCTCCTCTCGAATGGCGTCTTGCCGCTCCGGCGCCTGCCTCCGGACCTTCTGCCGGATCGGGCGCGCGTCGGGGAGCGTTGCCAGTCGGTGCTCGATCACCTCCTGGGACCCGGTCATGTCGGACGGTTGCAGGCGAACACGTCTGCGTTTGGTGGAGGAAGGTGACGGCGCGTCTTCTATTTGGGCCGAGGTTGGCGCCAATGTTGACGATCTTCGGGTTCGCCCCGCTCAGGCGACCACCTTTACCTCACCGTGGGAGAAAGTGAAGCACTGGTCCGAACTGAGGGCTCCAGGAAGTGGCGTCGGCGCGGCCGACGCAGGTGGCACCGGCTAGATCCCAAGCCTGCTTGTGGCAGCGCAGGGCTTCCGATCTATCCACGTTGACAACAATGGGGCCGCTGGGTCCCGGTATCTTTACCACCATGTAAGCATAGTGGGTAACCGTCATGAACTTTTTCCAACGCCGGTCGGCCAAGCAAGGCGTTATAAGGGAGGTCGAAGTCGGCGACCTCGAAATCCACCATCTCGGTGCGGTAGTTATCTTTCTCCCCGAAAGTGACGGGGAGGCAAACTTGACCCAAGGGGAACAAGCTTGCACCTGGGGCCACCCCGAAGAACGGCAGGGCCGGGCGCAGATCCTGCCGCGGGACTTGCAGCGCCATGAATGCTGATGCGGACAAGAGGTTGATGGAGCTGCCTCCATCCATCAGCACCCGCCCCAGCCGTACATTCCGGACCGTGGGTGCCACCACGATCGGGAGATGCCCTAGGCTGGGGGTGCCCTCAGGGTGGTCGGCCCGACTGAAGGTGATCGTTTGCTCCGACCATTTCAGTGTCCGACCCGTCCCTGAGCTCGACGCCGTGGTGCATACCTCCCTTTTCGGCCGTTTATGGCGGCGTTGGAGAATGGTGGATGAACCACCATGGATGTCGCCACAGCGTGATCCGCTTTCTTTGGAAAGCGGTGCAAGGGGTCTTCATCTTGATCATCATCGGTGGCGCTCCTTGAGCCGCTTCTCCACCATCTCGCCCACGACCGGCGGTTGTCCGGTCATGGGTATTGGTTTTATGTATCGAACAATAGGGCTCGCCCTCCTTTGCTTTCGCGGTGGTAAATCCTGCGACCATGGCGGTCGTCGCGCCGATCCCGATGGCCAGCGCCGGTCACGGCGGTCATCCCGCCGGTCGCGGCGGTTGCGCTTCTTGGGTGCAGGATCTTCCTCACCATCGCGCTCGTCGCGCTCGGCTGCCAAGAGACTGCTGGTCTCCCCGCCTCGCTTCGCGTCTTCTTGCTTGGCGGCGAACCCCGAGGTCGGCCTCATCCTTGCCATAGCCACCCCAGGGCGGATCTTGCCTGCCTCCGGCCGCGCACACTTATGTGCGAGGGAGAAAAGCTCGGAGGTTGAACTGATGGTACGGGTGGCCATCTTCTCCTTCATCTTGCGGTCGTGCACGCCTCTCCGGAAGGCGATGACGACCGACTGCTCGGAAATGTGGGGGATGGTGTTGCGGCAGTGACAGAACCGCCGGATGAAGTCGCGAAGCGACTCCCCCTTCTCTTGTTCCAGGGCGTGGAGGTCATCCTCCACACCGGCCTGTGAAGGAGCCACGAAAATTAGCGACAAAAATGTCGCGACAACCCCCACGAGTGCAGAGCCCTCGGGGAGATTCAAAGACGAGGCGGGCGAGAACCCATCAAGGCCGTTGGAAGGTAGTTGGCCATGACCTTTTCAGATCCGCCAGCTGCCCGCACCATCGTCGTGTAGATTTGGAGGAACTCCTCCGGGTTGGTGGTGTCGTCATATTTTTCTATGGCCGCCGGGCGAAACCTGTCCGGCCATGTCACACTGGCGCTGACCGCCGGGAGAAAACACGGCACCGACGCCAGTAGAGGAGCCGAGCCGCTCGTCGAGAGGCGGTCCGGGGGCTGCGCATGGGGCCGCGAGGTCCGGCTCTTCAAGGAGTCGGAGGTGGACCTCCTCCGATCTGTGGGCGAGGGCCCGAGGGGACTCTCACCGTCGGCCGCCACACCTTCTTTGGGCGGCGCTCTTGGTCCGGGTGGCGGCGGCGACCACGGAGGTCGTCCAGCGTTGTTTGCGGCTCTCGTCGAGTGAGCGGAGGTCCCCACGGTTCCTTGAGAACGGGACCGGATGGCGCGCGCCCTTTCCTTGACCCGGCCCCCTGGCAGAATCCTTCTCGTCGGGGCGGTGGAGGCTGAGCGCCTGCATGCGCCTTAGGCGCCAAAATGCCTTCGGTTCGGCCGCCGGGAGCCCTACCGAGTTGGGCGCATCCACGAGGCCAGCAATGCCGTAGCCACGGAGTGGCCGGAGAATCCGCGAACTCCACCGCGGGTGGTCGAAGAAACGGCGGCGTGCAAGTTACGGCGGGGTGGCCGCCTCCATGGCCAACTGCGGCGCACGGCTGCTCCACCGTTCCGGGAGCAGCGGCGCCGCCTGCGGCGGGTACGCAACTCCTCGGCCGCGCGATGGCCGGGAGGCGCCTTGATCGTCGCTCGGCTCTGCGACATTCCGGTGCTGAGAACCCGCCATTTCCCGACGTGCGGGCTTGCTACCAAATCGCGAACGCCGAAGTCCGCCGGGGAGTTAGCCGGAAAAACCAACCACTAGCCCCCTACCTGGCGCGCCCCTGTCGGCGTATTCCACAGCAGAGCCGGAGGATCTGAGCCGGGTTTTGTTGGAAGGAGGCGTATTATGGTGGCTAAACCTAGAGGCGAAAACCTAGGGACTCCTCTGTGAAGGGCTCCGGCGTCGATGAACTGCAGGCGACACGAGGATTTTTACCCAGGTTCAGGCCCCCTTTTCCTTTAGGTAACAGCCTTACTTCCTGCTCGATTGTTTTCTAGAGGGTGTGAAGCTGATACAAAGCTCTTGAGTTACAAGTTTTTCTTCTCTCGAATGCCCGTCCCCTTTTCCCATGCACCCGGAGACCCTTATATAGGCCAGGCTAACGGGAGTAGGTAAAAGGGAGGTCATCATGCTGATCCTCATATATTTATTACTCCTTCCCGTGCTGTCCCGTTCCTCCAGTCTCATTAAATGCTTACGCGTGCTCTTGCCCGGTCCGCCGGATGGGACCCCTTCGCGACAGGTAGGTGAGGGGCGTCAGAGGAATGGGCTTGTTGCAGAAACCCTTGCGGTGATAAGCTGCTATAGCGACTTGCTTGATTCGACATAATGCAGCGATGGAAAGGAGCCTTCGAGGCGGCCACCATACTCGCCTTTTGCCTGCGGCGGGGAAAGCGAAGCGTCTCGCCGCTTCGGTTGCGAGCCGCCCGTAAGTGGCGGCAAAGGCGGCAAGCGTACTCGCATTTGCTCGCCGGACGCCACGTGGGCGACTTTGGCCGTGGTCGTGATCGCCGCCGTTGCCAAGTCGCCACGTAGGGTGGCGCCGGCGAAAGCGGCGCTTCGCCACTGCGCCGGACGCCACGTGGGCCGCTTTGGCCGCCGTGATCGCCGCCGTAAGCCGCCACGTAATTTGGCGCCGGCGGCGGCGGCGTCTTCGCCATCGCCGCCGGACGCCACGTGGATAACGCCAGCCGTGGCCGTGATCGCCGCCCGTTTGTTGCCGCCACGCGGGGTGGGCGCGGCGGCGAAGCGTGCTTCGCCCGCTGCCGCCGGACGCCCGTGGACCAACGCCTGGCCGTGAGCCGTGATCGCCGCCGATTGTTAAGCCGCCACGTGCGGGTGGCGCCGCGCGTAGCGGCGTCTTCGCCACTGCTCGCCGGACGCCACGTGGTAAACGCTTTGGCCGTGGCCGTGATCGCCGCCGATTGCAAGCGCCGCCACGCTGCCGGGCGCCGGCGAGCGAGCGTGCTTCGCCCACTGCTCGCCGGACGCCACGTGGGCGACTTTGGCGGCGGGCCGTGATCGCCCGCCCGATTGCCAAGCCGCCATGTAGGCTGTACTTTTATGCGGTGGAGAGGGTACCCTAGCGTGTACTACGCCGACAGCTATGGATAGTATCTGTTGTGTTAATGCTAATGCAATAGTTCAATTTGAGTTATGTAACAGTTCAATTTATTATTTGAAAGCTTAACAGTACAAAAGTTAGCAGAACCAAAATTTAGACACCGTTCGGAGCACATGATTTTTTTCTGACTCCTGTGAGAACTGAACATTTTCCCGTGAAGTTCTTGCAAATTTCTTTTGAAATTTATGCATTTCAAACAGACCTTATAATTCAGCATTTATATACAACAATTACATTATCCCATACGAACTAATGTAATAGGCGTCCGAATCCATGGCACATCAAATGCCTAGTCGCTTCCCTGAGGTTTTTTTAAGAGTCCCTCAATTATTTTAAAGAGTACATAAACTGTTTATTTTGTTTTAAAAAGTGTATACAGATTTTCTCTTATACCGCAATTGGCTTGTGAAGTTGTGATTTTATGTCCTAATAAGAGGGGCTCAAAGCCAGCTTCAGCTTTTGTGAAAAAGCTAGTAAACCTCTCAAACAGCTCAAATTTTAGGGTCTGTTTAGGAGAGTTCCACCCTAAAAAAAATCAACTCCACTCCACCAACTCCACCATAGAGTTGAAGTAGGGAAGAGAGGTGTTTGGCTTGCAAATTAGATCCAGCTTCAAGAATAGATGGTTTTGATGTAGATACCCATTTATACTCTTGGATGTTGAACCAATGGCAAAGGTGGGTAATTAACTAAGAACTTCCTCATGTGTATAACCAGTGGCAAAGGTGAGTAATTACTTAGTAACTTCACGAGTGGGTACGAAACGATGTTTCTTGGAGTACCCCTTAAGGAGCTTCACAAAAACCATGGAGCAGCCCCCTAGATTCGTATTTTTCCTGGAGCCGGAGTTTTGTAGAGCTAGGGTGTTTGGCTACGCGAATTTATAGTGGAGCTGAAAATTGAGGAGCAGAGCTCTCCCAAACACCCCCTTAACGTAGGGGCTGTTTAATAGAGCTTCAGATTCTAACTTCACCTGAAATCTAAAACTTTTAAATTAAAATAAAGTGAATTAAGTTTATATTTTTGGTCTAAAATATAAATAAGATGATCCATCTAAACACTCTTAATGTACTCACAGCTCCAGCTCTACAGATTCGGTGGAGCTAGAACTCTACCAAACACACCCATAATCTAAAAACTATATATAATTAACAAAAGTCAAAAGTTAAAAGTTGAGTTGAATCTGTCTTTACAGTTTATTACTGAAAAAATTAGCTATTTATTAAAAATCTTTTGTAGAAATAAAAAAACAGCTTCTCATCTAATCTATCTCCTCTAAACAGAAACACCGTGATACAGTACACCACCCCGGCGCGGTGACGTGTCCCGATCCAACTCACGAATTAGGAATTGGGAGAGAGAACAATTCCGACCCAAGTCAGATCGAACCCACCCCTCGCCCGCGATCCCCTTCCTCCTCCCCGTCTCCTCTTCCTCCTCAGATCTCCGCCCTTCCAGATTACTCGGCGAATCGTCGGCGGTGGCGCGATGTCGGGGCAGAGCCAGCGCCTGAACGTGGTGCCGACGGTGACGATGCTGGGCGTCATGAAGGCGCGGCTCGTCGGCGCCACCCGCGGCCACGCGCTTCTCAAGAAGAAGTCGGACGCGCTCACCGTCCAGTTCCGCGCCATCCTCAAGAAGATCGTCGCCGCCAAGGAGTCCATGGGCGAGGCCATGCGTGCCTCCTCCTTCTCCCTCGCCGAGGCCAAATACGTCGCCGGCGACGGCGTCCGCCACGTCGTCCTCCAGTCCGTCCGCTCCGCATCCCTCCGCGTCCGCTCCCACCAGGAGAACGTCGCCGGGGTCAAGCTCCCCAAATTCACCCACTTCGTCGACCCCGCCGCCGCCTCCACGGGCCCCTCCAACGCGTCCCCGAGCCTCACCGGGCTCGCCCGCGGAGGCCAGCAGGTTGCCGCCTGCCGCTCCGCGCACGTCAAGGCCATCGAGGTGCTCGTGGAGCTCGCCTCGCTCCAGACCTCCTTCCTCACGCTCGACGAGGCCATCAAGACCACCAATCGCCGCGTCAACGCGCTGGAGAACGTCGTGAAGCCGAGGCTGGAGAACACCATCAACTACATCAAGGGGGAGCTGGACGAGCTCGAGCGCGAGGATTTCTTCAGGCTCAAGAAGATCCAGGGCTACAAGAAGAGGGAGATCGAGAGGCAGCTGGCCGAGGCCAAGCAATTCGCGGAGGAGCAGCTTGCGGAGGAGGTCGCGCTCAAGAGGGGCATCTCGGTGGTGGCCGCGACCAACCTGCTGGTTGCCGGTGGCGAGAAGGACGACGACATCATCTTCTGATCATCCTTGGTCATCCAGTCATTCAATCGGTGCGTTGCGTTGGTTCCTTGTGCTGTTATTACCAATCAGGGATAAGATGTATCCGCTTTTGCTGAGATGGTTTCTTCCATATAGACTGCTGCTTTAGTTCATCAGTTCATCTTGTTGCAGTATCGATCAAGTACTGAGGTTTTTGTCGACACTTGTTCTTAGGTGGACTCAAATTAGGTCGTGTGTAAAGGATGTTGAAAAATGTTCCTGCTTGTGATACTTGATAATTGATATGAAATATAGGGTAGCTGTTGATTCGCTTAGACAAAATATGAATCACAAGTGCACAATTGGATATTTTCTCGTGTTACATGATTACAATTCACCTTCGCGCTATTTACATAAAAATTTTCCAAACTGCAAATTTATGCTTAAGTGCTTAGTCAAACAATTCATTATTCCAAGATTCTAATGTGCCAACAAGATTTGATGAGCTTTATGTTTTTTTTTTCATATCATGTAGCTGTGTGATTAACTATGCAAGGAAGTTAAGGATATGATTAGTTTCACTGGCAAATAAATTATACAGGACATATTGATATACATGTTGAATCAGTGTGATAAGATGTTTGAAACAAATTAGTATAAGTGCAAATCGGCTGTGTGCAACTGTATTTCACATATTAGAAAATAGAAGAGACACACTGCTTATGTACAATTTAGTATTAGATAAAATTATGGAAACATTGTGATTTACTGCTTATACTCCACAAGTATGATTCTGCAGTTTCTTATTTAACAATGTTATGTTTCTTTTGGGGGGGGGGATATCTTAATTTGCTCTTAGTTGTTAGAATATTGATTTTCTCCATGATACATGCAGAATTACAGATTTAGGATAACCACTAGCGCAGCTTAGGGAAGACAGCCATATCAGAGATAGATTGGGAGGGAGGGCGGTCGGACTGGGAAGGGTAGCAGTGTAGCACCAGCATCACTTGCAAGTTACAAATAGTTTTATGTTCTGTAAGGGCGTCCAATGCAGAGCCTCAGGGTGCATGCTCGTTGTGGTAGTACACGAGCTTCTGGGTAACAGTGCAACTTGGTCCTAGACCTTTCACGGCTAACTGAATTTAGCTCTCTGAATTAATTTACCCCTTGTGTTGAGTTTACTGGTCATGGGTCTTTTCCGTTATACATAGTTGCAGTTGGATTTTTGCAAAGCAAACTAACGGATTTAATCTTAATTGGTCATTCAGAAGAGTTGTGCAGAATTTAATATACACAATTTGAATGTATCACAAAATAGACCATTTTCATAGCAACAAATTAAGAATAAGAGCATTCCACTCTAGTTGAGAATCTTGAGTTTGCCATTGCATGCTACTAGGCAATAGCACTAGGTGGTATTTAGTAAGATGTAAGGCACTAGCATTAGGTGGTTAGTAAGATGTAGTACTTCAAATGCTGTAACTGGAAACATCAGTTTGTGTTGGTATAGGTGCAATCTTCTGCTTGTTGATAGTGCTAGCTAGTGTGGTGAGGTTTTTCTCCTGATTAAGTGTGACAGAAATTGCAATGAGATGTATCACTATAGTCTTCACATGTGGAGTTAATCAATTTCACTTCCAAAATTTTACACGGTTGCTTCTCCTTGCAGTGGTGGAAACATTAAGTTCTGATGCTGGAGCTCCAGAATTGCATCTGTTTATAGAGTGATGGAGGTTTTGTTTGAGGCAGCGGTCTATAGTCTGGTCATCCAAGACCCTAAATAATCTGTACTTGGAAACCAAACATTGTCAAGGAACTTTGGCACGGAGTGTTATATTAGCTGTCATAGTAAATTCATTCAATTGGACCGTATTTCCCTGCATGTTCGTTTTAGTTATATATTTATTTAGAAAGGTGTGTGCAGGTAGGCATACTGCACTGTGAAGTTGCAGACTTGATATATTTCTTTCTGGATGTATATTTTTTAGCAGCTCGTTTTCCTTATGAAATTTTCGTGGATGAATAGTTGGTATTACCTGCTACTGTTGTGGAACTGAAAAGGTACCAAAAAAAGGCCTGCATATCTGCCTATTTCTGTTTTAGCTTATAGCCACCGAAATAAATTCCTCAAATCGACATGTGGTTTATGTGGGAAGTCTATGCCCTGTTGCCCTGTTGTATTTAAGAGTTGAAGCCTCTTACCACCGTTTCTTAAGAATGCAAGTCTCCAAGCTAAGACCCATAAAATTTTGAGTCACACCTGAAGGTACCGATGATGGCTTAGCGTTAGAACTGTGCACGCTTGTGCCTGAAATCTTACATTCCCTCTCAATTGAACAGATATAAGGTCAGCCATCTGTGGACGACGTGATGTCACATGAAGCCATAAGCAGCTCGTACCATTATTGATCAACATATAAGGATAAAAAAACACCATTGTTATGAACTATGAAGCAATTTTGGCTGTGCAGTGCAATGTGATGTTTGCAGATGTGCAATCACATGGTGTCGTAATTCTCAACAATTCCACGAGGGTAACTTCGCCCATTATACATGCATGTACCCAATCCCCTCATTATACAACATGAAACATATCTCAAAACTTCATAAATGAATAGAAGCGCGTCCAAAGTCCAAACCACGTAGCTCAAGTAACTGTCTTGCACAGTTGCAACGGATAAGACAGAAAGGAAGGCAATATTGCAGGCTTGCAGCTACCCGGCTACCCCTCTGCCAACAATGGTGGAACAAAACTAAAATTCTGGAGCGTTTGTTCGAAAATGTGGCCTACTCTCAGCAAATTCCCCTAGAGAAGTGTGAACAAAAAAACAATTAGTTGATTCTCAAATAGAAGACAATCGGTTACAAGACCTAGAACAACAAGGAGTGATCCTCCAACGTTCAAGGTCAATAGCGGCATTATATTACCTCGCTGAAGGGGGATCCAATCATCTGAAGTCCAACTGGGAGCCCCGCAGATCCACCTTCAACAAATCCACAAGGCAAAACCAATGCAGGAAGCCCAGCCAGATTAACATTCACCTACATTAGTCATCAGATTTGCATTCCTTAACACTCACTACCACGGAAAATTTAACATAGCAAAATGACCACAAGATTAAACATAATTCTACTTCACTCAGTGGTTTTACCAATGTGTGACACTAACTTTACAAGAATTAGAAAGTCGCACAGTGAAGTAGGGATAAGTCTACATCAACAAAGAAAAAATTTGTTCAACAATTAATACCGTCATGATGTCTCCCGCGTACATAGCTAATGGATCATTTATCTTTTCTCCTGCCAAAAGGACTTAAGAGTTATCGATCCTAAAGGAAAGCAGCGAAGGGACCATACTTATGAGCAGACAATAGCATACCTATCTTGTAGGCTGCTGATGGCGCAGCAGGTGAAACTAGAATATCGTATCTTTCCAAAGCTTCTTTGAAGCTTTTCTTAACCAATGTCCTCACCTACTACAGCACAGATAATTTTTAATTCTTTTGGTCAGATAATCTGTCTGTTAAGAGGTAAAAATAATTAAAATGCAAATTTTGTATTTGAGGCTGCAACTGTTCTGCCATTACCTGCTGCGCTCGTTTGTAGTATTCATCATAGTATCCAGCAGATAAAGCATAAGTTCCCATCAAAATTCTCATTTTGACCTGAAAAGAGAAATTAAAATTGTTTTCTCATGCAATTTACCACCAAAGCATGATAGTGGTTCATTTGAAATGCAAAAGATTCAAGCACTACCCAGTGAACCACCTTTTTTTCCATTCTTAGGTATTACAATTCCAAGGAAAAGGTCCATACATCACCCTGAATTTTGCTTGAAAGTCCGCCCAGCACCCCGAACTATAAAACCAAATATTGACTCTCGAACTTTGCAATCCAGTTCAAATAACACCATAACCCAGTTTTGTATGGTGGTATTACCCGCGTGGCGCGATAAATGGACGGTTTTGCTATGTAAGATGGCATGCAGGCCAAGTTTAAGTGAATGATAGATAGATCCCGCAGGAGCTTCTCCCCTAAATCGAAACGTGGAAGGAAGCTACAGAGGGCGGCGGCCATGGAAGCACAATGGGGAGCTTGGTGGGGGAGAAGTTCCCCGTGGGTCTCACTTGTTATTGACCTAAATTGGCCAACATGTCATCCTACGTGGCAAAACCGCCCACTCATCACACCACGCGGGCATCCTGCAAAACCAGATCAGGGTATTATTTAAATCGGATTGCAAAGTTCGGGTGGGGGTGGGGGGGGGGGGGCAAGGGTCCTATGGCTGGTTTTATAGCTCGAGGTGCTGAATGGACTTCTGAGCAAAGTTCGAGGTGTCATATGGACTTCTTCCTGGTTCCAATTGACATGCTATGCATAATAATATTAATGCAGTTAGCATTCCGAGTAACATGCTGTCACCAACATGCATGTTTAAAACTGATTGGACTACATGGATTTAACAACTTAACAGGTTAACATGGCCATGACCAGGGCCATGCAACAGAAGTTTATATGTGTATGTATTCACCGGCACCAAATATGTCTTCCGAATTTGAAAGCACTGCTTCACGAGGGCCAAATCTATTTTCTAAATTTAAAAGTTGAGCTGTACTTGATGTTTGCAAGTACAGTGCAGCTTATACTTGCAATTTTCTAAAACAGTGGATCACTCAAGATTTAGTGCATATCCAATGTTGTAAACACATAAAAAAACTGCTTTCCGCAAAAAATTATGGATGGACGACATGACAAGCCCCTTAGGCCTTAGCTGTTGTGATCCTTAGTTCATCCTTCACACACACCGTGACAGCTCTACTCCTAAGCAGGCTGGTCACTTTGGTAACGTAATTCCTCAGTTAACATCACACATAAATCTTGAAAAGACAACTGAAAGGTATGGTAAGCTGATAACTGGATATGTTTTGTAGCAGACAGTTTCCGTATGACTCACGCAAAGAGCAAACAAGAAGAGATGGGGTCTTGAGGTGGGACTGTACCTCATCACCCAGACCATTAGCCCGGGAGTCTCCATAAAGTTCATTCAATTCATCAGCTGAAACCTGCCTTCCATACCTGAAAATGACAGTCTCCAAACATAAATATTTCGAAACTTTGAAAATAGAGGCAAAAGCGTGAGGTCCGTCCAATTACAGCAAGATCACCTGATACCATCATAGCGTGACAGATTAGAGGAGGCTTCAGATGAGGCCAGTATGTAATATGCTGGTAAGCCAAGAGAAAATGAAGGCAGAGATACCTGAAATGCATTAAAAAAAATGAAGCTTCACTACATATTTTATTTTTTTTCAGAAATTCACTGTAAAACTAGAAAGAATATACTTCTTTATTTATTTTTCTTCGTTTTTTTCAGCAAGAGGGAAGTAACAAACCTCTTCCACCACAGATCCCAATTGTTCCAGGTGTGAAGCAGCAGCCTTGATTGATGATACGACTCCATTGTCCACACCCTCTCCAAGAGTTTCTTGAATAATCCCAATTCTCACACCATTTAATGGTTTTGATTCTAGTAAATCCAGAGAGACCAACTCTGATGTATAGTCTGGAATGTCCTGAGAAAGTGGCACAAGAGATCAGACTAAGCATCAATTAGGCAAGCTGTAATGCTCCCCCTTCTTGCTTGAAGATGTTATGGGATCCACATCCAATTGCATAGACGTAGATATCAAGATGAATAAAATAAAGAAAGGTTGATGTGTTGCTAAAAAAAATGTAAGCCTGCCATATACTGTTTCTTACATAATGAGATTGAGATGAACAGTTACAATCCCTCTGCCAAAAAAATAGGGAATGTTAACTGCAAATTTACAGGGTTGCCAACAGTATTGCACAATATGTGTATCAAATAAATAACACACTAAAGTTAGAATTTATGAGAATGAAATAGGCAACAAGAGAATTAGTCCAAAAAAGAATGATAGTTGTCAACGCAAGATAGGCTCTTGCACAAGCAAGTATTGGTCATATGAATTTCTCTTATTTCGAACATCTACAAGTGCTTTAGAGGCTGAGCTAAATGTTTCTTTGTCATAGTTACCGAACTGGATGACTGAATTGAATGACAAGGAAAATGTAAATTAAGGTGAAGTTTCAGTTTCCTTACATGAGAGCCACTGGTTGAATCCATTTTGTCATGGCCGGCAATAACTGACAAGATCGTTGCAGTGTCAACAACTGATGAACCAAAGCATCCCACAACATCCAGCGATGAAGCATAAGCCATGAGGCCGAAACGAGATACCCGGCCATAAGTTGGCTTTAACCCTACTACACCACAAAACGATGCTGGTTGCCTCACACTTCCACCTGTATCGCTCCCTAAGGACACCACACATTGTCTAGCAGAAACTGCAGAAGCAGAACCACCAGAGGATCCCCCTGGCACGCGCGAGTCATCCCAAGGGTTTTTTGTCACCTGCATACCACCATTAATATTTGTTATATCTCCACATAACTATACTTTGCCGCAAGAATGATGTATTATGCAACAGAAAAAGCTATATGTTAGGTTCTCGTTAAGAAGATTCAAAGCTGCAAGGAGTTGCACTTCACATCAATAGACACTTGCAAGCCGCTGAGTTAAATTTCATTGACCTCCAGTCCTCTACCAACCAACATAAACACTACTTTACCTTTGTTAGCACTTATTTCAACCTAAGATACATCCCAACAGAAAGATGCAAACTTTAACGAACTCGTACAAAACAATATAAGAATCTGATCACTGAGCCTCCAAACCTGAAACCCAGAGCTCTCGGTGGTGCTCCCCATGCCGAACTCGTCAAGGTTAGTCTTCCCTACGACAATGGCGCCCGCTTCGCGCAGCCGCCGCACTACCGTGGCGTCGTACGCCGGCTGATACCCGTCCAGTATCCGCGACCCGCCTGTGGAGGGCATGTTGGCAGTGCAGAGGTTGTCCTTGACGCCAACGAGCACTCCGGCCAGAGGTCCCACCGCATCCTGACCACCTGAGGCAATCCTCCGGTCAAGCTCTTCCGCCTCCCGCTCGGCGGCAGCGTCCGCCACGTGGATGAAGCTGCGTACGCTGGGCTCAATGCGTCGGAGGCGGGAGAGGTACTCAGCGGTGATGTCGGCCGCGGTCCTCTCGCCAGAGAGGAGCGACTCGCGGATGGAGAGGATGGAGGAGGGCGGTGGGCCCGGAGCCAAAGTCTTTGCAGGAGGGGAGGGAAGGGAAGAGACAGCGGTGAAGCGGCGGCGAGGGGAAGGGGGCACGCGGCGGTGGGAGAGGAGGAGGCGGTGGGCTTGCAGAGGCGGCGGCATGGCGGCGGCCGGAGGGAGGTTCTCCGGCGATCGCCGACGCACGTGGGGGTTTGGAGGTTTTGGGGGTGGGGGAGCGGACGAGAAGCGAGAAGGGAAGGTGTGTGGATTTGGGGATTGGCCTGGGGGATTGGATGGTTGGTTCGAAGACTCGTGGAATGTCAACGCTGCATGGCCGTCCGATCCAGCCAGCGCTACGAAGTTTTATTTCGCGAAAGCGGTCGATGATAGCGCTCCTGGTTTTGATGAACGAATTTCAAAACTGCACATAGTCATATAAAGAGAAAAAAACTCAACAATCTATAATTAACTAGCTATGTGTACGTACGTTACAATGAAAACTTAATTTGCGATAAAAAATTTATTTACAAAGAGTACAAATCTTATCTGAATAATGATATTCATTCTGAACATGCAACAGTTAAATGTTTAAATCAATTTATTGAAGTATACAAATTCAAAACACCTGTTTACAAACTTGAGCTTAAAATTATCTTTAATTTCACAAACTTAAATAATAACATCATAGTACTTGGGATTATAAATTTGTAACGCCATAATTCGAGATCGATCGATCGACCGAGAGAGGTATCACTTGTTGCCCCATGGGCACAAATGCGTTGAAGAGATAGGCGTCATCCGTATGTGGCTGCCACTATCAGCGGCATATGTGGCTCGTATGGCTTACTCCGGTCATACCATAGCCTCACCCTATCAATTAGCTCCACCGCCTCTTCGCCTCTCGCCACGAGCGCCTCCCTCAGCCTATTGACATCATCCACCGCGACGAACTCTAGCAACACCGCCAGCCCATCTCATCGCCCACCACGACGACCTACCCATGCGCTGCATCGACGAGATCAGAAAGGTCGTCCATTACCTCCGCTCAACGAATAAACTCAACGCATCTGCAGGAGATGTAAGAAGCGGTGAGATTATATAGATTCAGCAACCGAGAAGATATCTATGGAATCCAGATTAAGAAATCGTCGAATAAGAAAGGCAACAAAAAGGAAAGAGACGGGAAGAGACCCAACTTCATGAATCGAAGTTCTACTTCCTTCGAAAGGGAATCAATCAATCCAATCCGAAAAGCACCGGGAGCAATCATCGCCGATTCGAATGCCAAATCAATAGGAGAAAGAAAAACAATAAATGAGTCATGCTTATTCATTTACCTCTCGCGACAGGATGATCCAATCTAATCTACCGGGATGGCCACTACCTACTTCCAACTCAGCCACGTGGGTGTACACACGTGTCAGGGTGAGAATAGAGAACGAAAGTATCACCATCAACTCTTAATTAGAATTAATAGAGATAAAATGCAAAGAGTTGAGATCTCGTATATAATTTTGAGTTACACCTGAAGCTACCGATGATGGCTAAGCGGTAGAACTAACTGTGCACACTTGTGCCTGAAATCTTAGTCCCTCACAATTGAACAGATATAAGGTCAGCCATCTGTGGACGACGTGATGTCATTGTCACATGAAGCCATGAGCAGCTCGTACCATTGTTGATCAACATATAAGGATTAAAAAACACCATCGTTATGAACTATGAAGCAATTTTGGCTGTGAGCAGTGCAATGTGATGTTTGCAGATGTGCAGTCACATGGTGTCGCAATTCTCAACAACTCCACGAGGATAACTTCGCCCATTATACATGCGTGTACCCAATTGGCCAATTCCCTCACTATACAACATGAAACATAGCTCAAAACTTCATAGATGAATAGAAGCGCGTCCAAAGTCCAAACCACATAGCAGTTGATTCTCTAATAGAAGACAATCGGTAAACTTGAACATATTACAAGACCTAGAACAACAGGGAGTGATCCTCCGACGTTCAAGATCAATAGCGGCATTATATTACCTCGCTGAAGGGGGATCCAATCATCTGAAGTCCAACTGGGAGCCCAGCAGTCCACCTTCAATAAATCCACAAGGCAAAACCAATGCGGGAAGCCCAGCCAGATTAAGGGTCTGTTTGTTTCAGCTTTGGATTCTCTAAAAGCTGATTCTGGATTGTGGTTGTAGAGAAGCTGATTCTCCAAAAACTGAAATCCAAAAGCACATATGAAGTGGATTGTGGATTCTAGTGTATATAGGTGGGTTGGATTATGAGAATCGATTCTAGAATCATTTGTTTGTTTCGATTACGCTTTTAGAGCCGAATCCAGATTCAGAAGCTAAAACAAACAGGCCCTAGCCCAGCCAGATTAAGGGCCTGTTTGTTTCAGCTTTGGATTCTCTAAAAGCTGATTCTGGATTGTGGTTGTAGAGAAGCTGATTCTCCAAAAACTGAAATCCAAAAGCACATATGAAGTGGATTGTGGATTCTAGTGTATATAGGTGGGTTGGATTATGAGAATCAGATTCTAGAATCAGGCTGTTTGTTTCTGATTCTGCTTTTAGAGCCAGAATCCAGATTCAGAAGCTAAAACAAACAGGCCCTAACATTCACCTATATTAGTGATCAGATTTGCATTCCTTAACACTCACTACCACGGAAAATTTAATATAGCAAAATGACCACAAGATTAAACATAATTCTACTTCACTCAGTGGTTTTACCAATGTGTGACACTAACTTTACAAGAATTAGAAGTCACATGGTGAAGTAGAGATAAGTCTACATCAACAAAGAAAAAAATGTGTTCAACAATTAACACCATCATGATGTCTCCTGCGTCATTTTCCATTGAACATATTCCTCAAGGGTTGAACGATATGGCTGATTTGTTAACCCAGCAGACGTCAGGATACAAAGATTTTAGCTGATATATAATTCCTGAATCGGTTGATAAAGCAATAATGTGTGTTGATGCTGTTGATTGGATGACGAAAATAAAAGAATATCTGATTGATCCATCTAAGTCAACAGAACGCAAGGTTAGGCAACAGGCATTAAAATACGTTGTCTTGGACGAAGTATTGCATTATCGAACCATGGAAGGATTGCTACTAAGGTGCCTTGGAGCCAACGAAGCTAGAGTAGCGATGGGAGAAGTGCATGAAGCTATCTGTGGATCTCATCAATCGGCTTATAAGATGAAATGGATACTTAGGCGTACAGGGTATGTTTGGCTGACAATATTGAAAGATTGCTTTCAATATTATAGGGGATACCAGACTTGTCAGAAGTTCAGCAATGTGCAACTCGCACAAGCATCAATTTTGCACTCGATTATAAAGCCATGGCTGTTTAGAGGATAGGGAATAGATATTATCGGCCAAATATTTTCAGCTTCTAGCAAAGGTCATAAGTTCATTTTGGCCGCAACAGACTATTTTTCCAAGTGGGTTGAGGCTATACCCCTTAAGAAGGTTACAAGCATTGAGGCTATCGGATTTGTCAATAAGCATATTATTCATCGGTTTGGTATCCCACAAACTATTACGACCGATCAAGGTACGGTATTCATATTCGAATACTCCAAAATTTTGCCAAGAGCCTAGATATCAAGTTGTTCAATTCATCGCCTAACTATGCTTAGGCTAATGGACAAGCTGAGTCGTCCAATCAGACGCTAATTAAGCTAATTAAAAGGAAAATTGATGAGAAGCTAAGGAGTTGGCACTCGACTTTATCAGAGCCGTTGTGGGCATATCGGCTAGCATATCATGGTTCGACAAAGCTTTTGCCCCATCAGCTAGTTTATGGTCAAGAAGCCATTTTGCCTGTAGAGATCAATATTGACTCAGTGCGAGTGGTCAAACAGAATGGCTTGTCAGCTTTGGATTATAGAGATTCAATGCTCGATAACCTAGATGACTTGGCAGAATTGCGCTTATCCACGCTGGATCAACTTAAGAACAACAAGATGAGAGTTGTAAAGGTGTACAACAAGAAGGTTGTGCCCAAATCCTTCAGTAAAGCCGATTTAGTTTGGAAAACTTTGCTACCCGTCGATTCTAAGGATAGTCAATTTGGTAAATGGTCTCCTACGTGAGAAGGGCCGTACAAAATACATCGGCTTGTTGGTGGAAATTCTTATATAATTGAAACACTGGAGAGAGTTGTCTTGCCTAAAATGATCAATAGAAAGTATTTAAAGAAATATTATCCTATCATGTGGATTGGATCCTAATCGGCCATGGTAGAAAATCGTTTCACAGGGCAAAGTAACCCATTGATCATAAACAAAGTAAATAGCGTATAATCGGTTGAACAACCAATTTAAAATAAGTTAAACATTACAAAATGTTTCAAAAGCCGATTATGCCATGGGGCTACAACAATTTCAGGCTAGAGCTGGGAAGCCTTGCTCCCAAAGCCGATGGTACGACAGCTGTCTTAGCGATGGTCTCTTGAATCCCGTTGACCATCTGCTGGTCTGCCTTGGCGTTGATGAGTACAGAGGCCACTTTAGTCGACTGTTCTTTGACTTTTGTGATAGCTACACCTATTTCGTGCTTCTAATCTCTGAGGGAGGCAACTGTGGCAGTAAGGTTGGCTTGGTCATCGGCTAGTTGCTTGATGATATTAGCTAGCTCGTCCTCCAGGAGCTTCTTAGCCGATTCAAGTTTTTGAATGTTAGCCTTTTTCGATTTGAGCGTCAAAGTTTCTTCATCAAATTTCTTCTTCCTAGCCTTGGCATCTGCCATCATCTTGTACAAGATCTTCCGATCGGCTTCTTGTGTTTCCCTCTGAGCAATTCTAGTCTTGGTCGCCTCAACCTCCACCTTTTTTGTCGCCTAAGCGACAGACGTCCAGGAATACGCTCATAACTTCAGGAGGGAGATCGGGTTTTACAGTAGCCATGGTGTCTCGAAGGGGTTATGTGTTGTTCAGAAGGTCGGCCTCAAGTTGCATGACTTGATGGAAGAGATTGTTCAACCGTTCTTGCATACTTGGTGCAGAAGCAACTGCAACCGATGCTTCCATGGAGGCTTCAAGAATTTTCCTGATGTCAGCAAGATAATCGTCCATAGCAGTGATCTCTGGGTCATCCAACTCATCCAAAGTGAAGCCCAGCAAGTCTACTTGGTCGGACGATGCTGGGAGAGGGGAAATTGCTGGAGCCAAGGGTGTCAGCTGAGAAGGTGGCAGAATTGCCAAAGACGTGCCTTAGAGGTCGACCAAAATGTTGGCCACTTGTGCTGATACAGTCAATTGGAAAAAAATAACAAATATACAATAAGTCGACTAAGGATCATCCTATCTTAGTCCAAGAATAACTTGGTTAAGAATATCTTACCCCTCCAATAGTCGATGCATGAGAGCTCTCTGCACTATGCTCCTAAGGTTTTGAGCCTTTTTGGATGGGAGCCTTAGTTGACTTGGTCTTCTTTTTTGAAAATTGATCGGCCGAGAATTAGCTTTACAAGGAAAGGATTCAAAGTAATCATCAATTGAAAGGCATACTTACTCGGCTGTTGCTGTTTTTCAATATCTGCTAATGAGGGAATATGAATTCCCAAAGTGCTGGAAATATAGCCGGTAAGGCTCGTCGATTGATGGGGTTGCTTGGTGGGGATATTACTACTCGATGGGCCCGAAGCAATCTTCTTGCTAGTGGCTTTTGTCTGCAAAAAGGACAAGTTGATTAGCAATGAGCACATGATAAAAGAAGTGAGAAAATCATTCAAAAGCCGATACCTCTTCGATGACATCTATTGAACTTGTGTTAGTATAACCAGAGGGATTAGAACCCCCACTTGAGTCGCTGTTAAGGACTACTGTCGGCTCATGGAAGTTAGGAAGAAATTCATTAACAATGGCCGACTGAGTCCTATCCAACTTCTGCAATCGATGACCACCAAGTAGAAAATTGACCCGCCCAACGACAATTCAAGAAAAAATGTGGCAAATTCTCGATCTGAAGCTCGTCAGCTATCTCCAGGACAATGTTTGCTGCAGCAACATTTCATACTCTAGCTCTAGGCTGAAGCCGATCAAGAAATGGGAGGATTGGAACAACTTGACCAAAACCCAGCTGGCGAGCATAGGTTGAAGGGTGGTAAAATTCATATGAGGGCTGGAATGTCCAATTTCTGGCGTTAAGGCCGGCATGAAGTATGCTTGGGGAGATGAAAATTTTATACAAGTCCAGAGTCAATTGAGGCATTAAGGAGCTATCAGCCTCTAGATGAAGAAAAGATAGGCACTGATAGCCTGCCACACTACTATAACTGAAAAAATCCTACTGGCTGAAATTCGCATTGTCCAGTTGCAAGAAGAATGTCAAATATTTTTTCAGGCCGATGAAGCAATCTTCGTTTTATTCCCCGAACACATTATAAATCTTTCACCGTGAGATCGGCTAGACCTAAACTGAGAAACTGTGTTCTCCGGAGTATCTTCGCGAGGGAACGTTGTGTCTTCAAAATTTAAAGTAAATGATTAGCTAAATAGGCAATATAGCCAGATTTGAATAAACCACAAGGGACCCCCTATGTTGCCAACAACAAATTTGGCAAAACATGTAAATAGCCGACTCCTTATTGTGTACATCATCTGATAAACTGCCCCTAGCAGCATCTTACCCAGGGCAAGCTGATGTTCTTCCACGAGACGCTCTGCTACCAATTGATATATTTGCATCGACCCAAGAGAAACACCGTAAAATAAAAATCTATCTAACCATAAATTTAAGAAGGTGACATGCTCTCCGTCCAATACCACCGTTCACTTTGTTGTTGTTGCGAATGTACTTGCTCCATCTCTCACTCTTGGACTGAAAACCTTAGGAGCATACTTGCGAATGTACTTGCGAATGTTGTTGCGAATGTACTTGCTCCATCTCTGCACCACTAAAAGGCGATACTTGCTCACCGTCTAGCCTGAGACAACACAACTGAGCCACGTTTAGAAGGGTTGGGCCGTTGGGACCGGTGCGGAACATGAAAATATTAAAAGTCTTCGACCAGAAATAGCAGACCGTGGCCACTAGGGGCTCATTAGCTTATGGATCGGCTAGAGAGAGAAGAAGACACTCTACTATGCCCATCCTTTCCCACACCTCTCTTTTTTGGGCTGATGCATGAATATACCAGGATCTCCACCCTTTGAGCGCTATCGACCAAGCTCTGAAACTCTTGCTCCAACCCTCTACATTATAACCAGAAGCTGACAGCAAGAGTCTAGGAATTTCTTAATTTATGACCATATCAACATCTAAACTCCCTACCGGTCCTAGATAATATTAGTCATCATTGTCAGGAATCGGAATAAGTATCTGGTTGGAATCCATTCAGCCGATTTGAGTTGAAGCCAATCAGGAGAAGGTACCAGGATCATGAGCAAGTGACAATAGAAGAAGCCGATGTCAGCTGTTCAGAGAGTTTAGAGGCATGAGAATGATCGTGGGGGGCCGCATATTTATATTGAAGGTAAAAAGGTGAAACGATGAGAAGAATTTTGAAGCGACGCGTGCAGTTAAACGTACAACGTACAAATCAAGATTTTTACGACGCCATTAATGCAACGGTTACTGTTGAAAAACTTTCTGATAAGCCGATAATCGAACAAGCCGATGGTTAGGATTTTTGAAAGATAACAAGTTATCTCTAAAAAATAATGGGCATATGTTTGCACCCAAATTTGACAGATGTAGTCAAAATCGGTAAGATATGGTCAACAAATCCTAACCAACGCTCGGTACGAAAAGACTTATAAATATTTGATTACAGTAAGGATTTTTTAGGAAAAACCCTCCGGATAAAGACCGGACGGATCATACTCTGTAACGTGTTGTAATAGGACTCAATCGGCCAATAGGTATAAAAGGTGAATCGGGCAGGCGGAAACACACATGAATAAATTCAATCAACCTGCATCTACTTATATCTTCCTATCAATTAGGAGTAGTTCTGTAATCTAGTTTTCCTTGTGATTTAATTTCAATCAATAAAGTTGTGCATCGCCGATTATTGATCATCATCGATTACATTCCAGGTTTGATCCTCTGATCTTACTGTGCATCACCTTTTTCATAGTATCTGACTTTACCCTCTGATTAGCCTTAATCGACTAATTAGAATTACCTTCTATTCTCAGTTTGATCGGCTTTTAACTGATTAGATCTAAGCCGATTGCCTCACGAAATCTACTTTGAGCAAAATTTATACTTTTCCTTACCGATTCTTGGGTCAAATCGGTTGGCATGCTCTGAATCAGATATTCGTCTAGTGTGGTGTGTCTGAAAATCCTACTTCAAATTTTTGACGCCAACAATTGTTAAGAAGATTCAAAGTTGCAAGTTGCACTTCACATCAATAAACACTTGCAAGCCGCTGAGTTTAATTTCATAAACACTACCTACCAACATAAACACTACTTTACCTTTCTTAGCACTTATTTCAACCTAAGATACATCCCAACAGAAAGATGCAAACTTTAACGAACTCGTACAAAACCATATAAAAATCTGATCACTGAGCCTCCAAACCTGAAACCCAGAGCTCTCGGTGGTGCTCCTCATGCCTAAGGCCCGGTTTATGTTAGCTTTTGATTTTAGATTCTGGTTTCAAAAGTATAATCAGAAATAAATAGTCTGATTCTAGAATCTGATTCTCACAATCCAGCCCACCCATATACACTAGAATCCACTTCATACGTGCTTTTGGATTCCAGTTTTTGTAGAATCAACTTCTCTACAACCATAATTCAGAATTAACTTTTAGAGAATCCAAAACTGAAACAAACAAGCCCTAACTCATCAAGGTTAGTCTTCCCTACGACAATGGCGCCCGCTTTGCGCAACCGCCGCACTGCTGTGGCGTCGAACACCGGCTGATATCCGTCCAATATCCGCGACCCGCCTGTGGAGGGCATGTTGGCAGTGCAGAGGTTGTCCTTGACGCCGACGAGCGCTCCGGACAGAGGTCCCATTGCATCTTGAGCACCTGAGGCAATCCTCCGGTCAAGCTCCTCCGCCTCCCGTTCGGCGGCGGCGTCCGCCACGTGGATGAAGCTGTGCACGCTGGGCTCAATGCGTTGGAAGTGGGAGAGGTACTCAACGGTGATGCTGGGCTCAATTGCTATCATCTTGGAAATTTCAATGAGATTTTGTCAAATATCATCAAGATCTCTGATTTTTTTACCGGTTTTAACTTCTTATTGCCAAATTTGATCTGATTTGGTCCAATAACCCTTAAGAATTCATCTTACTTGAAAAATTTGTTAAGAAAATGGACTTTTTTAGACGTTTTAGAATTTTAACAAAAATACTATCAAATTTTTACAAAATTATACAAGCTTGATCATAATCTGAAAAATTTACAGTATTGTTTTTAGTTATGTAGGATCATCCATAAAAATTTTAAAATAATTGAACTTCATTTATTATATTTAAAAAATCTAAAATAGAATGAACATAATTAGGACAATAACCTTATCAGAATTTTATAAATTTGCTTAAGTATTATCATGATCCAAAAATTTTATTAGAGCTTAAAGCCCCCTTCGTTTCAGGTTCTACATAGTTTTTTGCTTAAAAAAAGCAGATTGTCTACCGAATGGGAGGATTCTGGATAGGTTATCTCACAATCAGAAGCTACCCTTTACATAAAATCAAATATGACCAAAATCTGATTCTCGTTGGCCTGGTTCAGAATCTAGAAGTCATAGTTGATCCGATCTGATTCTCCCACAATCAGAAACAACTTCTCTTATAATCTTGACCCATAATCCAAAAGCTGAAACAGAGGGGCCTAAGAATTGCCTCATTACCAGTCCCTAAAGTTTTTAACTTTTTTGTTTGCTCAATCAAATCATGTAAGTATTGAACTTCATTTGTTATATTTCAAAAACCAAAAACAAAAAGAACATAAATGGTATAGCGCCTTGTAAGAATTTTATAAATTCTCAAATATGTGATCATGATTCAAAATTTTTATGAGATCTTAAGCATTTTCTTAGCACCCTTCTGTAAAATTTTAAAAAAAAATTAAACCTTTTTTATTGTTAAAGCAAATCCATTTATTAATCATTAGCTTTTATCAGAACGTAGTACTGTCTGAATTTTTTAAAAAATTTTAAGCTTGATCATCATCTATAAATTTTATAAAAACATTAATGATATATCATGACCATCCACAAGAAGTTTTAAAATTTTCTAACATGGTTTAAACTATTTTTCATTTGGTTGAATTTTACTAGTAATGCTTTTATCAGGACAGTAGCACCGTCTGAATTTTTAAAAATTCATGAAGCTTGATCATCATCTAAATATTTTATGAGAATATTAGTGATGCATCATAATAATGCACAAAAAAATTCAAAAATTTCTAACGCAGTTTGTTCCATTTTTCATTCAGGTCAAATTTGTCGGTTAGCGTTTTATCATAATAGTAGCAATGTTTAAATTTTTTGGCTTGATAATCATTGGAATTTTTTATGGAAATATCATTAATGTATCAGGACTCTCTACAAAAAAATTTAAAATTTTTTCGACGTTGTTTGAGGCATTTTTTGCTCGGTGCAAATTTACCGAAATCTCGGCTAATCTTGCCGAGATTTTAAAAATTACTACCAAAATCTCTATTTTCTCGGTAAAAAACATGTAAATTTTATATTTTTATTTAGAATTTATGTGAAGTTCCTAAATTTCGGTGAGATTTGAATTTTGACCAGCTCGGAGATATCATCCGAAGACGAGCCCCATAGACCGATAGACGTGTCATGAGATGCCGACCCACATCGCCCTCCCTTGCAAAAACCTCCGGGCGGAGCTTTCGAAGCTCCCTCCCACGGCCCCCACCCTCGCAACCATCACCACCGCCCACCGTTCCCATCGCCGCCGCCGCCTCACCCCGCCTCTATATCTCCCCTCTCGCATGCCCCGCTCGCCACCACTGCCTCCTCCGCATCCTCCCACCCCCAAGTGATTCTCTCGTCGCTGCTCCTCCCCCAGGCCGCCGCCGCCACGAGATCTCCGGCTATTCGCGCCATGGTCGCCGCCTCTGGCCTTGCGCCGTCGCGGGCAGTTGCCCCCTTCCCGCGGACGTGCGGTGGCCACCGGCGCGGCTTCATCCGATCCGCCCCGGCGGCGGCGGCGGCGGCGGCGCAGCTCCGGTGCTGCGCCTCCACCTTCGACGATAGCGTGGTTTCCGCAGCCGCGTCCAAGTCCCGCCGCCTCAGGTAACGCCCGTACCTCATGCTTGCGATGGTTTGGCTAGGCGGCGAGATGTGATTGTTTGTGCGAAAGGCGGGGATCCATTACTCCTTTAGGCTGTCTCCGCGCAGAAGGCGGGATTTTGTGTTCATTCGCGAAGGGTGTTCCAATGCGGTGGTCGTTGTGCCGAACGAAGGGTTTTTTTTCTCTGGTTGGCGGGAATGGTAGGATTTTCAGGTGGTATGTCGTTGACTTTGCTTGGTTTTTGTTTAAATCAGGCGTTTTTTTGATGTGATTTGCTTATTCTGTGAAGGGATTTTGGTAGGGAATTTACCTTTACCTGCGGTGATTTCGCATTTATTAGATGGGTCGGGTGGTTGGCTCGCTCTGCAAAAGGTGCCTCTGGAACTTTTTTTTTTGGTACTAGATTCTTATACGGGATTTTTGTGATCAAAATGCAATAGTTCGATGTAGTCAGATTGTTAGGGCTGTTGAGAAGTTTCGATGATTTGATGCTCCAATGATGATGTAAAGATGCCTCAACTAGCTAGTGTTACTGCGTGTCACCGGAATTGGCCACCTTCATGTATATAGTGAGAGAGATGGTAACATCATAGATGGGGGATCTACCTAGCATACTCATTAAGTGTGGTGGCAAATGATGCCATTTTTTGTACCGGTCACTGTATGGCAATGCTATTTCTTGTGTTGCTACAACTTTAACGTGGGTTTGTTTCATTGATCTACATTCTTTGTTATGGAGATTGATTCATTGATGTACGTTTTTTTTTGTTATGGGGTTTAAATTATTCACCTGTGGGACGACTCTAACATTAATGGGAAATTGCAGGGTGGTTAATATGGGTTCAAAGCTCATTGGATGCGGATCGGCCATCCCAGCACTTAGCGTTTCAAATGATGACCTTTCAAAAATAGTTGAAACGTCAGATGAATGGATCGCAACGCGGACTGGGATTCGGAACAGGCGAATTCTTTCAGGTACTTTTGATTCACCTTTTCTCCCTCCTCTTTCACTAAAGAGTAATTTGATTAGGGCCAATTACACCTCCTCTGGCTAGATGTATAGCAATTGTTTGTGGATGTTACTTTTCTTTTAGTTGGGTGATCACTTCACTTGTGGATATGTGCATACGTCACCATTGATGGATGTTTATAGGCTAAACAATCAGAATAGATTAACATATGTTTTGTTACAAAACACTATATTCAGTTCATGGCTAAGGATTAACAATATCATGCGGATGTCATGTTTGACCGCCTATATATAGATAAAAATTCCAGTTTAGATAAATAAATACAGATGCTGGTAAAGCTGTGTCTTGTTACTTTACCTGGTTGGCCTAGGATCTATATAGACAATTGCTGCATTTTTCACATGCTTGTACTAAGTTAATGCATATCTCTAATACAGTAATACTATAGATGTGAATAACAACATTGGAGGCTGGCCCCTTTGTGTTAAGTAGGGTAGGTGGTTAGATTTTGTTGTCACAATTTTAGTACCAACATTTGTTCAGGTTTGCAGATACATTTCATTTCCTCACGTTTCAGGAGTAATTTGTAGTTTTCGTATGTCTTAGGAGATGAAACATCGTGGGGGCTTTCAGTACAAGCAGCTCAAAGGGCTCTTGAGATGGCTCAAGTAAAAGCCGATGATGTTGACCTTGTTCTCCTTTGTACAACTACTCCAGATGATTTGTTTGGAGGTGCTGCTCGGGTATGGCTATATAAAATATTTATTAAAGCATTACAGTAGTTGTCATCTCCACTTTTTTTCTTTTTATAATACACCAGTTGTCATCCTAATGTATAACTTTTAAAAACAGCCTTGTTTTACCTTCCCAAGCTAAAAATAAGCATATTGAAACTCTTAATGTTTAACTTAAATGAAAACTATGTGCTGTTATTTAAAACATTGATATTGGCCCCATGGACCATGGTCTACTGGTTCTTTACTCTAATACTAGCTTTTCGTGTATGTCCGTGTTGTGTGAGCTACTGCTTATTCAGGCTTCCAATGCGAGCCATCTCATCCTTGAGAATCTAATTCTTGTATGTACACACCATGCTATGAGCTGCGTAGAATGGGACCTTTTAGTGTTAGTTTATCCAAGGAGTTGTTGTTTAATGCACCCACACCTAGCACCCACCATCACTAACTATATTTCATTTTGGATACTGACATGATCTCCAAAATACTACTTTGACCACTAATTTCCATAGTTATTGAAACTGGATTGGCAGTCGAACCGCTCAGCATCCTGGTTCGCTGGTTCATTGGTCTGGCCGGCGGTTCAGACCACCAGTCCTATAATGTATCGATATGATGTTAGTTGTCTTCATACATAACGACAAACTTGCTCAGTTGGTCAGCACAGGCCATTTTAAAGCCCTCAAGACTCACGTCCTGAGTTCGAGCTCCTCTTTCCTCAGTATTTTTGACAATTATTCCCGCTTTATCCACATACTTCCCTGACCTCTAGTCCAACCATAGCCAGTTTTCAAGCGGTTTAGTGCAAAACCAGACGATTTAACCATGATTTGTCCGGTTCAGGGCGGTTCACTTGCACAGGTGATCCAATGGCAAAACCGGACTGGTTTGCCGATCTGGTCTGGTTTTAATAACACTGCTAATTTCTATTATACTATGTTGTTATACATCACAAAAATATACATTATGGAAGTAGCGTTTTGAACTACCAGTAAACTATCAATTCTGATCATAAATGCATATTAGCTTGACTACTCTGTGTGATTTTTTGAATTTGAATATGCTCAATCTCATATTTTAAAAAAACTCTTGATAAAATGTAAACAGGTGCTGGCGGAGGTGGGGTGCACAAATGCATTTGGGTTTGATATCACTGCTGCCTGCAGTGGGTTCATTATTGGTTTAATCACGGCTACTCGTTTTATCAAATGTATTTCTCTCTCTCTCTCTCTCTCTGGCTTTTTTTTCAATGATTGTCAAAGGAAAATTCAGTTATTAAATATATTGGCGCCTTGTTGGATTGATATATGCTAATATTGTAGGTGGAGATGCTCAGAATGTCCTAGTAGTTGGTGCAGATGCTCTTTCACAATATGTGGATTGGACAGACAGAGGTACATGCATCCTCTTTGGTGATGCAGCTGGTGCTGTTTTGGTTCAGGTATCTGTTAATTTCCTGCTGAAATGTGGATATGGTTTCCATTACCCACTGAGCTAATTAACATCCAGTGTTTAAATTTGGTTGTAGTCTTTTTGTATAGGCCATTGTTGGGTAAGGCTTTATGGTATTGCAGGCATGTATTGTTTGGTGGTGTGGCATTGTAATTTAGTAATTTACAAATCTTTCTGCAAGTTATTTTATCTATTTTTTTAATTCACAATATTGCAGGCATGTAGTGCTGATGAAGATGCCTTGCTCGGTTCTTGCATTCAAAGCGATGGCAACGGGCAAAAGTATGACTTCTTTTTAAAAATGTATTGAGATCACATTTCTAATATGTTGCTTAATTAAGTTCTCTATTTTCTTATATAGGCACCTAAATTGTTTGATGTCAAACACTGAGGCAATCTTGTCTAAGACCAGTGGTGTCCCTGGCTTCATACCAAAGAAGGGAACCTTCTCGTGCATTGAAATGAATGGAAAGGAGGTTTTTCGCTTTGCTGTACGTTGTGTGCCACAGTCCATTGAGAAGGCACTAGAAAATGCTGGTCTACCTGCTTCCAGTATTGATTGGCTGTTGCTTCATCAAGTGAGTATCCTTTTGATGAAGGAAAAATATCACCTGCCGTTACGGCAGGTGCAGTTCTGCCTCTGCATGTGGGCCCCACGTGCAGGGGTAGAACTGTTACAGGCAGAGGATGCACGTCCTTTGATGAAATACTTTCGCCTAAAGCATTGATCTAATTGACCCACCATGTTACAGGCTAATCAGCGGATTATTGATGCTGCTGCTAGTCGGTTAGCTATCCCATCTGACAAAGTTATTTCAAATCTTGCTAATTACGGCAACACCAGTGCGGCATCGATTCCATTAGCATTAGATGAGGCTGTTCGCAGTGGCAAGGTGAAGACAGGTGATATTATTGCAGCATCTGGTTTTGGAGCTGGACTTACATGGGGTTCTGCTATTGTCAAATGGGGTTAATCATTCTGCGTGGTGAACAATGGTGACAAATCAAACATTGGTTCTAAGGCTTTCATTGCATGGCCTAGGTTTTAATCCAGGGGGTCATTTACCCTTTTCATGTCCAACATTTTTCTTTTAAATCTGTCTTTTTCTTGCACATGAAACAGTGGCACTTCGCCGTATTCATCTATTCCTTCCGCTCATTACACAGCTCAGTTGCCAATGTGGTTAGCAGCAAGTTTGTACTGTAACAGTTCTCTGTAGTTTGAGTGGTTTGAGGAAAAATTTGCATCTGGGTTGAAAGTTAGACGGCTTTGAGAGGAGATTACACTGTAAAGTTAATGAGCCTTCGTAGCAAGGTTTTGTCTGGAAATTTCATTGAACTCTGTGGTCAATGTTCTGGCCTCAATCAATAAGCATGTACAAGGACTGATATAGACATATGTTGTAGGCCAATCCTGAATACAATGCTCAGTTGAATTTGTCGCCTTATTTGTCATATTTAACAATTCTATTGGAGATTTGCGTACCAGATGCTGAGCAAAAAAAGAATGGCAAAATAAGGTTCTTACTCCCGTTCGTTACTTGCCAGATTGGAGCTAGAACCAGAATAATTCCATTGCCTGGATTGCTAGCTTTCAAAACAGGTGAAGTAGGAAAAAAAATGAAGAATATGAAAAATAATTCCATCGCCTGGATTTGAACCCTGGTCACCTGGGTGAAAGGCATGTTTCCTAGCCAAAAAATTAGCTGTTTATCACCGAACTATTATAAAAAGCTACAATTACTTTTTAACTCAGATAGCTAAAAACAGCTTTTTAGAAAAGCTACTGTTCTCCTAAACAGGCCAACAATGCATATGTATTTGTTCCAACATTACATCTCTTATTATTTGAAGCTCCGGTCGGTCTAAAAAAATTGTAATATATTTATAAAATCTAATAAAATTATAATATTATGAAAGTACTTTTCAAAATAAATCTACAAATATGATTCTCGTGTATCCAATTTACATATTTAATAAGACATTGACGGTTAAAATTTCAAAAATTTGACTATACCTATATTTAAAACGACAACTATTTGTGACCGGAGAGAGTATTTCATAGCACAACAGTAGCACGTAGTATTACATATCAATAATTGAAAATCGAAACTACATATGGGACTACATTATGGCAATTTCGTCAAAATTTCGGTTTTTCCAAACACAAAATTATCGGATCTCAAATTTAGTTTTTGATTTCTGCCAGATTTTGGCCGTCCCCGATACATTGTCAAAGCTAGATTGCGTAATGGGTGATGTGGATGACATCCTCGGGCCTGGAAGGCGGGTGGGTCTTGTTCCTCATCCGCAGCTGCTGATACTCGTTGTACAGGAACCCCCTGTACCGCGGCGCCTCGCCAACCTTGTCCGTGAACTCCGGCAGCGGCTCGATCCACTTGTCACCGTTGATGTTGAAGAAGAAAACGAACGAGTGCCTGTGCATCGCCGGCTTCCTTACCACCCGGTGCGTCGCGCTCTTGAACTTGTTGTTGCTCAGCACCTTCATCAGCACGGTAAAAACAAACATGCATCCACAAATATGCAGTACATCGATTGAGTGCATCATGTGCGGTTGACAAGTCTGCTCTACCCACTATCACGAGTGTACCTGTACGACATCGCCTATGTTGACGACGATGCTGCCCTCGACGGGCTCCGCGGGGACCCAGCCGCCGTCCTTGAGGACCTCGAGGCCGCCGACGCCGTCCTGCAGGACGAAGGTGATGCAGTTGCCGTCCTGGTGCTCGCTGATGCCGTTGTTCCCCTCCTCTGTCGCCGGGAAGTAGCGCAGCGCCGCTATGAAGTCGGCGCTGCGGTCGCTGTTGTACCCCTTGAGGAAGCCCGGCGGGAGGCCCATGCACTCGTTCAGGATCTCTTGGATGAGCAGCCCCAGCTCGGTGAGCTTGCCGTAGCACTCCTCTAGTGCCTCTCTGAACAAGTGAACATGTACCAGTAGACTTCAGTTTCTTTTATAAACTAGCCGAATTTTCCGCGCAGCTAAGGTACTATTATTCGAGAGTAGCACTGTTCTGATGTTCCTCAGGAAGGTGTACAATTGAAAGTTGCACTCGACTGAGACATGGCGTACCTGAATCCTGCAGGCTTGGCAGGGTACAAGTTGAAACCAAGCCGCGGATCGAAGACCAGCAGGTACTCGTTCTTGTCGGCCGAATGCGCCGGCTGCTGCGCGTACCCGGTGGGGAGGGGCGCCTTGGACCCCTCGACCGGCCGGACCTTGGCCTTCTCCTCGTGCGGGAGCGCGAAGAACGAGGCCGACAACTCGAGCGCGCGCGCTATGAGCTCGGCCGGCACGCCGTGGTTGACGACGCGGAAGAACCCGTAAGCGCGGCACGCCTCGCGCACGGTCTCGGTGGCACACGCGATGCCGCCCTCGTCCCCGGCGAAGAAAGGCGTCAGGTCCACGACGGGGAGCGCACCGCCGCCCATCTCTCTTTTACTCGATGCTGAGCTGTGATCGTGTGGTAGCTGGAGTGCTAACTGGAGAAAGGAGCAATATATAATGGCGTGCCCGTCGTGACCTGAGCGAGGAGCCCCAAAGTCTCTGCGTGCACTGTGTACTGCACTACCTGGACAATTTGGAAGCACGCGGATAGAGTATCTTCTCAGCTATACAAAGCAAAGCAAGCAAGAGATTCTTTTCGTGCCACTTTATTAAAATTGTTTCTCTTTGTTAGTACTCTTTAATTACTCATATTTGCCACCGTTCTTTAATTATCCATCTTTATCATTGTTAGTACTCTTTGCAAATAAACTTTTTATCGCAAATTGAGTTTCCATTGCAACGCACAGCCACATGGCTAGTTTAATTAAATATCGAGACGACGAGCGGACAAAGTGGTGGGCGAATTTTCTAAGGAAGTTATTGTCTCAGATAGCAGCAGGGTTTACATTACCGATTTGGTTTGAAAAATCGGTTTTGGGTCGGTAGAGATTTTTGTCGAAAATTGATTAAAAATTAGCAAAAACTAAAGGTTTTAAAATCAAAGCTTTTTAAAAAATTCATAAAAAATCTACCGGTTTTCACAGAAAACTGGCTGACCAATAGAATTTTTTTAGGCCGATTTCTTAAGTGATTTTCGTCTATTTTCATCAATTTTCGACTAGTTCACGTCTCATAATTTTTTAAAATTTGATCAGTTTACCAACCGGTTTCTAATTTCTAATCGGTTTGATACAGTCGGTTTTCACATAACTGAGCGATTGTCGATGATATTTCAATCCCTGCATGGCAGTATGTCACCTAAATCTTCTACAATGGAATATTATGGATTTATATATGTTCATGTGGCGTAACAGAAAAAGCAGTACCGATCTTATTTAGGTTATCAAACGGTTTTTGAGACATCTTTAGGGGAGATGGATGATGTGGCATTGAAAAAAAAAATCACTTAAAGCATCTAGTAGTACAGCATAGCGTTAATTTTCCTAAGTTAAGCACTGACTAAGTTATTAAAGGAACACATGTATATACTACTTTCGAGCTGTTGATATGAATTCGAAATGGTGATAAAACACACTAAAAATCAGACATGGCAAGAGCATACAACACAACAACGATGCAAATACTAGTTGTTGAGATCATGGAGGGACGATCTAGGGATTATTTTGAAGGCAACATACCTTATGGCCTATTTGATAAAGCTTCATATTATGAATTTTTAGTTTATGCTCCTGATTCTTCAAGAATCTACTCATCTGAGAATCTGGAGTTGATTGAGAGAAGCGTTTGGCAAAAGGTTTGCTCCTAAAACCCTGAAATAGAGGATTAGTGGCAAAAAGGCCATGCTAACCCCGATTCTAACACTTAAATTATATTGGTATATTATTCCTTTGTATTTGTACACAATTTTCTGAAATTTCTTTGCCCTTGCCGCATTCATGTAAATTATTTTTTCTACAGAGATCCTATAAAGGCTGAATATGTCCTAATTACAACATTGCTTCAATACCATGCAACAACTAGAACTATGCAATGGTAATAAAATTCTTTTCATTCCAGTGGCGAACAAATAGAACCATACAAGCAGTGGTAATAAAATTCTTTTCACAGAAACTACGTTATTTTCCATGCATGTATCTCTGTATTGGTCGTTAACACTTGCTCTTTCTTGTAGACCGCGGATTTCAGTGCGTTGACCCACCGTATCTTATACACATCCAAATTTACATCCCCACACTCCTAATACATCTAGAGGAATTGGAAAAGAAGATCAACAACGATGAGCTCTAAAGGCAGAGAACAGGGAGAGAAACAACGAGGAGGTAGTCCACATCGACAACGACTACCACTCTTACTGTTGTTGTGCCAATCCAAGCTTTACTTATGCCTGCCACTATGATGACAAGTTGACAACCAGCGCGTCTACACCATCCTGACGATCGACACTCTATGTGGGTGTCGTACGGTAGCACATTCGATCCTTAGGGGGCCTACGTCACAGTGCCTAAATCACGTGTACACCCACCATGTCATTTTCATTCCTAAATGCGCACATGTAGCATAGTTGTAGTGTGGTTTATTCGGTCGTGTGCATTGCCATTTATACTGTAGCCGTAATCGGCAAGACTGCACTCCAACAAACCCAATACATCTTATAACCATATTTAATTCTTAAGTACTTAAAACTCACAGAAGTTCCTATCAGTGGTGACTTCACATCCCTCGCCAACTTTTCTCAGTGCATCGCAAGTACACTACCACTTTTCTCACTCAATTGACCTCTCCTACCATCTTTACTTGGTGACAACACAACTCCCACCAACTTTCCTTAGTGAATTGACAACTTCACCAGCTTTTCCTTGTAAATTGACAATTCCATCAACTTTTCTCAATGACTTGACAACTCCCACCTATTTTGCTCAATAAATTGACAACTCCAACAACTTTGTTCAGTGACTTGATAATTCTTACCATTTTTTTCAATGAATTGACAACTCCCACTAGCTTTTTTTAGTGACTTGACAACTCACACCAATTTTTCTTAGTGAGTTGACAACTTCACTTAGTGAGTGTTGACAATTTACGACACCTTTCTCTGGGCGTCAGCAGTTCACACCGCCATTGTATAATATTTATGATGCACCAGTACACACAAACTGCCTATTAAAATGGGAGACACTACTACCACTACCAACACTCCACTGGAAGCACTGCCCCACCCAACACTCCACCACATCGTTTGAGTTCAGGATGTCGGACTATGCAACAATGCTTCCAAAATGGAAGTAACACAAGAAGATGAAAACCTACCTAGATTGTTTTTGTAAGGATGCACAAGTGATACCCGAGTTTTCACACCCAATTTGCTACTGCGGTACTTCAGCGTAGATCATTCAGTCCATACATTCAAACGCCACCGACCAAGCTATTTATATGTGCACAGACATCCAAGTAAGTTAATATCAAGTATGTATTTTCCACAATGTATGTTGCATTTTTTTGTACCTTTTACTTAACCAACGCATAATCTTAGCATTCTGAAAAGTACAATAGAGCATTCATCGAACAAAAAATTTGGCTAAACTACCCAGTTGTGCCCGAAATCTTCACCTGTTGGAAACCTTCAACTCAAACCAAGGAAGACAAAGAAAAGGCACTGGCCTATCGTCCTGAACCTGTGCATTTCTAAAAGGCCTGTGTTGAGTTTTTGGCCTAGCAAAAAAAGCTGAAGGAGCAAGCCGTTGCTGTTCAAGTCTAGAAGGAGCCTAAGGTTGACACTGAAGAATAATTTTGAGTGAATGTCTATGGGTGTACTTGGAAGAAAGACAAGACCTACATCCTCAAGAAATTAAAGAGGAAGGCATCTACATCTGGCTTTGTCCGATTTGTTCAAACATGAAACATCACTTCATCTCATTACATACATACAATAAATTTGTCGGTTAAGCGACACAAAAGGCTTGATTTTGCTCTCCTTTCCTAAAGAAAAATATTACTCTATTTCAATAAATGACTGATGTCGGTGTTTTTTCCCAAAAACCATAAGGACTACTTGGTAATTTTTTTTTTGCATATATGGTTCTATCGTCATGTTAACTGGTAACAGAAGTCTGTCACCATTTGTAATGGTGACAATTGTTGCCGTCAATTGGATTGGCAACAAGGGGCCTCTTAACATTTGAATTGGTGATAGAGATCCTAGCTAGACACCACATCATCATTTCACCATTTGAAATGATAACAGAGTGTCCGTCGCCATTTAAACTGGGGACAGAGGTCTACTTCTATTATTTTTAAGGTGTTATTTTTGTAAAATAATTAAAAGTAAATTATTTAAAAAAAATTGAGGAGGAGGCTGCTAGTCCCCAAAGTAGCAGCAGCCACCCTAGCCTGTGAGCAACCAACCGTGCATTTCGCATTGCAGCTAACACGCTCTGAGGCGTTCACAGGCTAAGAGGAACGAGTCGTCCCACTCCCACCTACTATTATGGGACTGCCAAAGCCATTCCGAACAAGATTTAGTGTCGATGAAGCCGACTAACAAAGTAACAATACAATGGCGTTGAAATTTCCCGCACTTAAGCTGTGAATTGAATGTATCCGTAGATTTGTACACAAAATTCAAAGACAACTGCACAACATTGTAGTGCTAAATTGCCTCTATAGTCTACAGAAGATGCAAATGTATAATGCTTTGCTTGTAATGCTATCACGGTGGATAGCGCGGTTTACCAGCCAGTTCATCCTGGCCTCCTAGGCTTTCTTTCTGCCTGTTGCTACGGCGTGGACTTTATTGTTTTGGTGTTTCGTTTCTTGGTTGCTTTCATTCATAGAGCAGAGGGCCAGAGGCTGCGACCCCGTTTGGCAACTTGGAACCGGACTGTTTCTCCTAGAATCTGAAATAAATTCAACCAAACGGAATAGGACTCGGAACGTTTCAAAGCGAATCGTTTCTGATTTTTACACACCGTGGTCAAATCGGCTAGCAACCCGTTCCTCCGGATTCTGATTCTACCTGAAACGTTTCTATCAAGAATCCGGAACCGTTTCCATTTCTACTAGAATCTAGAACCGTACCAAACGGGGCCTGCAAATCCATCGGAGTTGGAACTGAATCGCAAATCGCGACCACATTTGGAGTCGGAGGAAGCTGGCAACCGGCACGGGCACGGCCCCGTTTCGCACGTTTTTACGTGATTTTTAACAAGATCGTGGAGGAGTTGTGCAAGGGGTGAAGAGGGAATTTTTTTTAAATAATATTATTTTAATTCGAAATTGCGACATTAATACACGTATTTTTAAAATTGCAGAAATATTACTCGGTCGCCAAACCGTTTGGCGATAATAGTGTCGTCGCCAAACGGTTTGGCGATAATAGGGTAGTCGCCAAACCGTTTGGCGACTATACCGTAATCCCGAATTTTGAAGCGGTGACAGCCAGTTGTCAGCAGGCCAGGGAGTAGTCGCCGAGCGGTGTGGCGACGACTAGTAGTCGCCGAGCGGTGTGGCGACGACTAGTAGTCGCCGAGCCGTGTGGCGACTACTTAGTAGTCGCCGAACGGTGTGGCGACAACTTGCTAATACCTGTTCGGCGAACGGCAACGGCTACGGCAGCAGCAAGGGAGAAAAACGGCCGTGAAGAAGAAGAAGAAAGAAGAAGAACAAGGCAAGGGAGAAGAAGAGAGGGAGAGGGAGAGGAGGGGAGGAGAGAGAGCGCGGGAGGAGAGGGAGGGCGAGAGGAGAGAGGGAGAGCGAGGCGGCAAGGAGAGAGGAGAGCGGGCTTGGGAGAGGAGAGAGAGAGAGAGAGAGAGAGGGAGGGAGGAAGAAGAAGGAGGAAAAAAAAGGAAAAAAAGGTAATTTTTTTGAATTTTTGTTATTTAATTTCTATAGTGCAAAAAAATTTAGGAATTTTAGATATTAGAAAATTTTAGATATTAGAAATGTTTAGAAATTGTAGATATTAGAAATTTTAGAAAATAGAAATTATAGATTGTAGAAATTTTAGAGAATGAAAAAGCGGCATTAGACGGTGGGTCAGGCTGGACTCGGCGGTGAAAAAGCGGCGCTCGGCGAAGAAAGGCGGAGCTGAGCGGTGCCAGGTTGGATAAGAGGGGAAAACAAAAAACTCGAGAGGGGGGAGGGAAGCTAGGTTACCGAGTCGTGCGGGGGAAGAAGGAAGGAAAAGCTAGGTCGCCGAAGATCGTGCTCCGCGGGCGAAGATCATGGTCCGCCGCCGATGCCCCTGAGATCCTCCCCGCCTCCCTACCGCCAGCATCGGAGATCCCCGCCGCCCGGCGTCCGAGAAGCGAGTTTGTCTCGAGAATTTAATTAGGCATTATCGATTAGCGAGACATCGTTAGTAATATGGTATGAATTCACTTCTTTATTTCATTGCAACATGGCATTTTGTGATTTTCGCGCCTAGGTGAACTTTTGAACATTGTTTGTTAGTGATATTAGTGTTTTTTGAACATTGTTTGTTAGTGATATTAGTGATGATCTGAAAATAAATTTTGTTTATGTAAATCATGATAATGTCGGATCTTGATGAAATTTAGGGTATATTATGGTGATGGTGAAATAAAAATTGGGCAGAATGGTGTTGATTTGAGCAGTTTTGCAGTCACAATGGCGGAACACTTATGTCCTGATAGAGTTAGCATCCGTGATATAAAGCTTTGGTTGACCAAATATTTTTCCCTGGATGCAAGTGTTTACTCTGTTACCATTCAAGTCTTATTCACGCGTAGTAAGGGTGACCCGCTCTGTGGGAGTTGAAGAAAATAGATCGGACGTACTTGTGGCGTAAATGGTTAAGGTGGTGCAAGGGATCTAGCCTTGAATGTGTAATCTTTGGTGCGGCGTGCCCTAGAGAAGAGGTGATTATTAGCGGCGTGTAAAGCGAAGACGTCGACTCTGTTGAACAAGTTCGAGTAGTGGTGGCGGTACCGAGGTAGCGGCGGAAGATGATATGAGGATCAAGACACTCGCGGAAGGTCGGGCAGATGAAGGGAGGAAATCGAGCAAATTGTTGATCAATTGGAGTTGGTGGACCATATGGCGAGGCAAGATGAAGCTGAAATGTTGGAGTGTGATGATGACATCGGCGAAGATGAGGAAGAGGAGGAGATGATGAAATGCATAGTAATCTTTGGGGCAGCGGATGTACCCATCACGACGAGTGGAGCAGGAAAAACAAAGCTAGTATGGAAGTTTTGTGGGGGCATGAGTCGCGTTGGGAGTATGGTAGCAATGCCGTTAATTTGAATCAAGTTTTCGCAAACAATTACGAGTTGAAGTTGGCGGTGAAATTTGTGGGCACTATCGCGCAGAGAGAGTTCGAGTTGTTTTGTCGATCGAGATAGATACGGTGAAGTGCGAGAACGAAGGATGTGAATTCAGTACATGCTTACAAGCGAAGTGCGAGACATTTTGGCTTACATCACGAGTAGATGGGCACACATGCGGAGACTAGAAAATGTTACGGTGAAACACCGCAACTTGAATGCGGGTGTAATCGCTAGCGTGATGTTCAATGAGATCATCGAGAAGCGGGACATTGAGTGTTCTTATATTGAAAGCAATCTTGAGAACATTTAAGTACCGGATAAGTTACTCGATGGCTGGCGTCGCGAAGCAAAAGGCATTAGAGAAGAGGTTTGGCACATATGAGGCTTCAGTTGTAACCTACCTCGTGTGCTTGATGTCTTGAAGGAAACCAACCCGCACGCGTACACGCTTTTGAAGAAAGTGAAGCGGATGGTAACGGGTCTCGATATTTCGTCGAGCTTTCTTTTCCTTTGGTCCTTGCATTGCGTCATTCAGTCTTGCCGTCCATTCTTTGTCGTCGATGGTACATTCTTGGTCGGGAAATACAAGGCGATTCTAACGGCAATTGCAATTGATGGGAACAACCACATACTTCCATTGGCCTTTGCATTTGTTGAGGTGAGAACAGGATAGTGGTGTGGTTTTTCGGACATTTGAAGTTCGGGTAGTTCGTGATCGCCCAACGTGTGCATCATCCATGACCGCCATAAAGGTATCATTTCGTCAATTAAGACTCTACAGGAGGACCTTGATGAGCCTTTTCCATGGCGTGACATGCGAGCAGTGGTGCATGAGACATTTGGGAGCAAATTTTTCGAGCGGTTCAAGAGTAAGAAGTGATGAACCTATTTAAAAGGTTATGCAAGCGAACCGTGCACGTAAGTTCAACGCGATATTGGCGAGTTGGACAAGCACACTACCGCATGATTGAAGAGTCAAGAAGCAACCCAACAACGCCGAACGATTGCCCACCCAAAAGGCTATCACCCCTCGAGCGCTCGATCCTCCAAATTTGAGGAGGCGATCGTCAAGAAACATTAAGTGTTTCTCGCCTTTGGATAGAGGCGAGCCGTTGGAGAAGTGGGCATTGCTCCATGACCTTTGGGCGCCGAGTTAGTATACTAAATTAACATAGCCGTGACGATTGAAAAATTAGAGTTATCGTGGTAAGCGATATGTTTGAACAGTTCGGTGTCATGACAACGAATATAGCCGAGGTTTACAATTGGGTCATCGAGGCTGCGTCGCTACCACTTGTGGCCATCTGGAAGGCATCTTTGCGCGGCATCGTTGGGTACTTCGGAAAAAGGCATGCGAGGTCATCTCGCATGCCACAACATTGCAAACGCCGTCTTGTCGCGGATGATGGCCTACATGGAGGAACGCACCAGTAAAGCTCAACTGCATATGGTGCGTAGCTTCCGAGTCACCGAGTACCGCTCAAGTGACTCTCCGGTGTAAAGGGGATTGGGAGCGGACACGGCGGTTATTACACACGAGGTTAACTTAGGCCAAGGGGCCTTTGGATGGTGTGAATGCACCGCAACAAGCCAAGACTTCTTCATATTCCTGCCGCATGTGATCGCAGCTTGTGGGCAAATTGGGATGAACACGCGCAATACGTGTCCACTTTCTACTTGAAGGGTCATCTTTGTCAATACCGGTCGGTGAGTTCCGTGGTTTTCGAGCACAAGGTGATTTCACTGCCATTAACACAGATATGCGCATATGTCTACCGGATGCAAATTTGCGGAGATGTGCACCAGGGCAGGCTGGCCGTCCACAATCTAGGCGCATTCGCAATGACATGGATGAATCTGAAGTGGGTGGCCCTGTTAGGAGGTGTTCTCAGTGCGGTGAGTACGGGCACAAAGCAACGCAATGCCATTAGTGTTATGTATTGAATTATGTAATGTGCATTCAATTGTGTAATATGTACCATTTTATTCTATATTAGGTATTTGCGAGTATGTTGGACCTTCCATCATGTTTATGTAGTGAATTATGTAATTTGTATTGAATTCTGTAATGTGTATCGTTTTATCTACGATTGTACCTTTCGTCATGTTTTTCTATTGAATTGCGTAATATGTTTGTCGTTTGTTTATTTACGTCCAACTCTTCAGTCTTTTGATTTACATTACTAATCGTACTGTTTTCCTGTTTACTTGCAGAGATGGCGGACCCCGAGCCCGAGTCACTCCTTGACTCTTCGTTGGACCGACGGCACCGCGTGCGTTAAATCCACACCACACGGGGCCTTGAGCACGTGCCTCTGCTTACTGGTGCCGTGTGCAGCCGAGACCTTGGCGGCTCCACCGACCTTCTACACGGTGAGTTGCACTACATTTACAAGTTTCATTGCTCGCACAATTGCATTTCTTCTAACAATTGAATTTACATGTCGATAGGTTGGCGCGTGCTGGGTTGCTTCCCCTCGCTCGCATGATCGAGGCCTCACCTGAGGACGTGGCTGACGCTGAGGCTGAGGATCCTGCGGAGGGCGACGACGGTCCAGAGCGGTCACGGCGTTTTCCGTTCGACCCGAGCCTACTGTCTTGTCTGGTGGACCGTTGGCGCCCGGAGACGCACACTTTCCACCTGCCGTTCGGGGAGGTGACGGTGACCCTGCAGGACGTCGCCATGCTTCTGAGGTTGCCGATCGGCTGGGCACCGTCGGACCCTCGGTGGCTCCAGCATGAGTGGCGGTGACTGCAGGAGAGGTTCGCCGGAGTGACTCAGACTAACCCGGCGATACCCCTCGCTAGGAAGAAGCACGGGCCGTTGAGGAGGTGGCTGGCCCAGTTCGCGGTGAGTGCTTGTACGTGTGTATGTTATTCTAATTTTTTGTAACATTATTAACATATTACTATACGTTATTTGTGACAGGTGCAGCACATGGCGGCAGACCCCACGCCGTACCAGGTGGACCGACACTTGGAGGCCTACCTGCTTTGGTTGTTTGGGATGGTCATGTTCACGACCACGCCGGAGCAGCGTCGCGCCGACGGTGAATAGCCTACGACGGGCTATCGCGACGCCGCCTTGACCTGCACCAGTCCGCCGGTGTCACAGGGTTGGCGGTTCTTCTCGCACGTACCACGCCCTTTGCGGCAGCGTGCGTGAAGTGAACAAAGCTCCAACCCGACGGGATGCCTATACTCTCCGGCTTTGGTCGTTCGGCGCTTCGATGGGTTGACCTTGGTCTCCCGCGAGTGTACACCGCCGAGATGTACGGGCGGCGACATCGACCGGCCGACCATGGGCTCGCTTTGGACTCGGCGACGGTAATTACTTTCTTGACTTGCGTTTATCAAATTTTATTTGCGATGCATGTGCTTAAACATATTTTTTCCTCTTGCGGCCCACGGTGGCATGGAGTGCGAGTGCGTTCGGCGTACCACTGCGTTCCGCAGGCGTTCGACCACCAGCACGCGGTGTGTGCTGGGACCCTATAGCGGCGCCGTGTCGAGGCGAGCCCGCCCGGTGGGCTCCACGGACTCTCGGTGCTTTGCTATAGGGACCACGATTCTTCGCTCACGACGAGGAAGATCGTCTTCGGCGTCTCGTGGAGGACTACGCGCCACCGAGTCCTCGAGACAGATTCGACCTCTGACAATGGGTCTCTCTGTTCCTGGGGGATCGTGTACCGCCGGCAGTACACACGTGAGTTAGCCGACCTAAAATATGTGAAATAGTTTCGTCGTATGTCTAATAATTTGGATTTCTTTTCAGGGTCCACACCCATGGCCCTCCGAAGAGCCTGGTCACCTTGCTACAGAAGATGGAGCCGTGGCTGGCGCAGTGGGCCGGGGCGCAGGAGCACGTCGTCGATGAGGCCACACCTTACGACGACTCGTCCCACCAGCGAGACTGTATTTGATGCGTGCCGGACGCGTGCGTCTCCTCTTGGTGGCGAAGGCTCGGCCCACGTCACGCTCCTCCTAGCGTGGTGACTTGTACCCGTGCGAGCAGAGCGGCCATGCACGCCATGGTAAGTATTAATTTTGTAAATTACATTGTGTATTCTTGACGCTATGTCCATATGCATATCACTTTCTCATGTGTGGCAGGTGGACCACGCTAGGGAGCTGCACACGCGACGGGTCGATGTCTTCTCCGAGCTACGGGCGGAGTTGCCATCTCGCCGACGAGATGGCGAGGCCGGGGCGCATGGTGGCGGCTTTGGCGAGATCGTGGAGCTGGGGTCTTGTCGACGCGTCGGCGCTACCTCACGGTGCCACCTCGAGGCGCCGCAGCGTGCCTACACCCCCCTGACCCGGCTCCTCGTTACAGCCGGAGGCGAGTGCGCTTCCACACTCCTTTGCCTCCGGGCCGAGCGTGGTGGAGGGTCCGGTGGCGAGCACCACGCGCGCCCCACCATGGTCCCCACGCCGGGTAAGTCGAGCTACTTACGTTGAGTTTTTGGATCACGTAACTACAATTAAAAGGTATTATCCGAACGCGCGAGCTACGTTGAGGTGGAGGCCGATTCTCTCGATCCACGCACTCCTCGGCCCACGTCGGCAGAGTTCTTCGCGACCGATTCTTCGCCGGTGCGCGCCAGAATCTTGCCTCTGCCGCAATTGAGGCACGCAACCCCTGCGCAACCACGAGACACGCAGCCCCTGCAAACCACGATTCACGCAGCCGGAGTTCGGTACCTTAGGGTACACGTTGCCTCCCCGCGACCGTCGACCGGTGCAGCGTTACAGCCCTTCGGACTACGGGCAGGCGGTGCCATCGCAGGAGCAGGCGGGGCCATCGCAGGCGCTTCACCCTCGCCCTCTTGACGATGCACCGGCCTCAGCACGTAGGCCGAAGAGGGGTCGTCGTAGGAGGGGTGGGGCCGACTAGGGACTCGTTAATAGGCTGTTGTCCTACTTTTGTTCTTACTTTGTACTATTCTACATTGTTTAGAGTGTTGTTCTCGCTTTGTTACTTTGTTTGTACTGTTTTACAATGTTAATAGTGATGTTCACGCTTTTTTTACCTTTCCGATATCAATGCGACATGACAACGCGAACGTTGCAGCTTTCTCGAACGACAACACGCTGCACCACGCTTTTCAGACTGAAACGACAACACGCTGCACCACGCTGCTCGGGCAGAGACGACAACACGCTGCACCCGCTTTTGATGAAACGACAACCGCCGCACCCGCTTTTCATCTTCAAACGACAACACTCTGGACCACGCCGCTCTGGTGAGACGACAACACGTTGCACCCGCCAGCTGAAAGCGACAACCGCGCCGCACCACGTTGCTCGGTGCCGAGACGACAACACGCCGCACCCCGCCACCGGTGAGAGGACAACACGCAGCGCACCCCGCCAGACCGAGAGGCGACAACACGCCGCACCCGGCTTTTGATCGAAGCGACAACACGCGGCTTTGATGATGGGTGACACGTCGTCTGGAGTAACCCCTCACCACCACTATAAACACATGGCCGAAGGGTAGACATCCAACACAGCCAAACCAGCAATCAACGTCAGCTGAATCTACACAAATTAGGACACAATGTCGTTCTACCGTCGCCTATTCAAGAAGCGAAGTCCTCCGCCCGAATATCCGGATGCGATGGCGTCGGCGCCCGATTCTGCGGAGTTGCCCGACCCAAATCGATCGCAACCTCACAAGCGAAGATGGAGCAATCTACCCATGGAGCGACGGCCGCCCGCGCTCACTACTGCTGTGCCCGCACCTACAAGGTAAACCTACTGGTGTCCACACAATGCAGGGTAACACTACTATCTCATGTTTCATTCTTTCTTTTCTCAGGACAAGGACCGGTGTTGCTTCTTCCAATGGATCGATGGGCCGGAACGACGCGACTACGAATTTCTCTACAACTGCCACGACGCCAAACCCGCTTCGCCCGAGAACTTCACCCAGTGGGAGAGGCCGCCAGGATATGTACCTTTTCTAGATCGACCAGAGCTTAGGGTCGGTGTGCGAGGGGCCAACCAATCGGTGAGTTTCATGCGTTATACTCATGTTAGTCTCATAAAGTAGTAGTGCTAAACCAGTTCATCGCACACAGGAGTTCAGAAGGACACTTTCGAACATCAACAAGTCAAAGGAGGAAGCTCCTCCAGGGCCACCCGAAAGCCCCGACGTTTGCGTACATGGCCTGGAGGCAGTGGTTGATACCTGCCACGGTGATCTAGCGGACCGGAGATTATACCGGTGCCCCTTGCCCGAGGATGAACGGTGCTGGTACTTCAACTGGGTGGACCCGGAGACGTACCACCCACATCTCGAGCAACTTTGCATGGGATAAGCGGGGAGCAACCCTCTCCGTGGTGCCACTACCGCCCGTAAAAGCCGGACCTTTAGCACGCCTACGGTGTTATGCAACCACCAAAGCGGCATCTTGCAGATGGATCGCAGGCACGCCGGGTTGTCCAAGCATAAGCCCAACACACACCTCCTGCACCATATAGTGGAGTGCGAGCGAAAGCAGGCGGCGCCCCGCATGTCTCCGACAACGGCCAACAAGAGAGGCGCAAGAGGGTTCCTCCTCTCGAAGAAGAAGGGACAAGGGAAGCGGTAGGCCAAGGTCCGCACCACACAACAAATCCTCGGCGTTCTTGCGGACCATCCGGAACCCGGGTGGTATTAACATAGGGGACGCCGGGAATCGGGATGACATGCCCATATGGGAGGGCCGAAATCCACATAAAGAACAACCAAAATTTAAGTCTTATACACCCGAGACATACGGCATAGGCCACCCAATCGGCGACAATTTGGAGCACCTTCGCGGAACCCCATGGAGTTCTTTCATAGTAGGGATCGGCGGTGTCCAAGGACAAATCGCAAAATTAGAGCGGGTCGGGTAATATGCGAAAATGTATGACATCATTCTCGTTGTACTCGATAGGCGAACGATCATTTGTTCCACCATGACGAACAATGCTTTTCGTTAGTTAGTTAGTCAAGCAATTTAAATCCTTTGTTGTAATGCCCTTCTAATATAATCTAATCTATTGCTTATTTTCTCATCAGAACTTTCGGTGTATGTGTCCTTATATATGTTCAACAAATAATTTAAGTGTTCATAACATGAGTTGTTGTCGACCATAAAATTTTGAAAATTCCTGTCTGTCATGCTCAAAACAAAAAAAATGAAAATTCCAAATGTTCATAACAATCAAATTTTATTGTTTGAATTTAAAAACATTGTTCAGATCTTCAAATTATTTCAAATTTTTTATGGTAATATCACTGATTTATCAGGAACCTCCATAAAAAATTTCAAAATTTTCCGACGTCGTGGTTGTCCAATTTAATTTTTATACGTGCTCACTGATTCTACCCGCGAGTGCCTTTTCCGATTTTCGCAACAAATGACCGGGCCAACGTCTGCCTATCTCGCCCATACGTAAGTGGTAGCCGGCATTGCGTAGGCGGCCCTTAAATTTTTCCGTAATTTTTGGACCGTGTCCGGCACGTCATGAGCAACGAAAACCCTTAGTGCCCACGATTTCCGTGGTTTAGATGGCCGTAAGTGCCTTTTCCGACTTTCGCAACAAAATGCCGGAGGAACGTCTTGCTATCTCGCCCATATGTAAGTGGTAGCCCGCCTTTGCGAGGCCGGCCTTCATTTTTTCCGTCTTTTTTAGACCGTGTTCGGCCTATCTGCGGGGCTATGAAAATCTGAAAGTGAGATGCGTATCACTAACGAACTAAAATAATTCTTCCGTCTATTACATGACAAGAGTTTTTTAGTTTTTCTGTTTAATATAACAATTATTGCTTAAACAGTTCACAACAAAATTTACTTAAAAATTAAAAATGTACGATATTATCGCCAAGCAGGTTGAGCGACTACTAGTAGTCGCCACACTTTCGGCGACTACTAGTGGTCGCTAATCGGCTTGGCGACTACTAAGTAATCGCCGCCGTGTGGCGACCACTACTAACTGGCGACAAGCGGTCGTCACCGGCCGACACGCGGATTACGGTATAGTCGCCAAACGGTTTGGCGACTACCCTATTATCGCCAAACGGTTTGGCGACGACACTATTATCGCCAAACGGTTTGGCGACCGCGTAATATTTCTGCAATTTTTAAAATACGTGTATTAATGTCGCGATTTCGAATTAAAATAATATTATTTAAAAAAAAATTCCGGTGAAGAGGTATAGGCAAGGGGCACCGTGTGTCCGTGTGTGGGGCAAGCGCCGCAACCATCAGGCACCGGCGGCAGGCCAAGGCACCGCCGTCATCTATGCTTGAGAGATGCCCTCCCTGGTCCGCCTCCTCACCCTTCCCTTCTGCATCCTACCCGCGCCCACCCCCGCCGCCACACCGCCGTCTCCTCTTGACGCCGCGGCAGTGCTTGAGATGCCCTCCCTCTACCCCAACGACCGGCACCGCACGCTCGACTTCTTCCACTAGTCTGCCTCCCCCGCCGGTGCCAACCTGCCCCCTAAACCCGCCACTGTCGCCTGCGCCGTCGACATCCTCGACAAACACTTCGAATTCCTGCTCGCCACCTCCTCCTTCCTCTCCCACTACGACCCGGCCCGCGCGGACCCCTCCTTCCTCCGCTCCGCCCTCCGCACCCTCATCAACCGCCTCGCCGCCGCCAACCTCGTCGACGACTCCGTCCACGCGTTCAACTCCACCGCCGATTTCGTCGGTCTGCGGGACGAGGCCTCCTTCCACGTCCTCATCGACGCGCTCTGCGATCACCGGCTCGTCGACGAGGCCGACCACATATGCTTCGGTAAGGGCCCGCCACCATTTCCACCTGGGACGAAGACCCCCCACAACCTTCTTCTCCGCCGGTGGGCCAAGTATCGCGCCTGGGAGCGCCTACGCCAGCTCTGGTTCAACATGACATGGATCGTCACGGCGTTGCCAAGGATCTCCACTCCTACTCCATCTACGCGGATGCGCTTGCCAAGTCTGGCAAGCCGTGGAAGGCCTCCAAGGTGTTAAAGGAGATGAAGCAGAAAGGCATTCCGGTGGACGTCGTTACATACAACACTGCAATCAACTTGGTTAGGCTAGCACAGGGTGTCGATTTAGCTATTCGGTTGTACAAGCAGATGGTTGATGCTGGTTGCAAGCCGAATACTGCCACTTTTAATATGATCGTCAGGTTATTGTGCAAGGGAGGGAGGTTCAAGGAAAGGTATGCATTTGTTCAGCAGATGCAGTAGGCCAGGTCTGATCCCGATGTGCTCACTTACCATTGCTTCTTCCAGTATTTGAGCCGCCCACAAGAGGTCCTTGGACTGTTTGAGAAAATTCTCGAGAGGGCTTGTCGGCCAAGGATGGATACAGATGTTATGATCATAAAGAGGTTTGGGCGGTGGGGGTTCGTTCGACCGGTGTTCATTGTGTGGAAGGCAATGGAAGAGCAAGGGCTATGCCCAGATGCATTTACATACAACACGCTTGTGCATTTGGCTAAGAAGTATGATGAGGAGATGCTTGCGAAGCGACTCTCACCCAAGCCAAGGAAAGAGCTGGGGACAGTGATAATGCTTTGAGTGGTCTGCTGTGACTACTGAGAGCTAGACAGGAAGAGTGATTGTAGCGTGTTCGTCTATCTATTGGTTATCATTTGACCATTGGAGGCTGATTGAAACAATAATGTGATGGTGTCCATGTTTCCCAAAGAAAGGAGGCTTTGTGTGGATGGAGATCTAATGTGAGTCCATGGACTTAACATTGAAGTGAAAATGGAATGAATAATATTGCATTTGCTATCAATTATTGTGCAGTTGTTCCCTGAGAAAACATGTGGAAGAGGGGCTTAACCTAGATATTTTTGCACACAGTGTGCTTGCTGATGTGTTGCTGCAAAAACATTAGTTGACATGGTCACATGTGCAGGAAGTATGATGAGGAGATGCTCACTAATGGGCCATTGCCCAAGTTGAGGAAGGACCTGGCGGCTAATTGGCTGGGAGGTGAGCTGGGCTGTCAGCCTGTTAAAACTTATATTAGACAGAATTATGTGTTCTGAGAGCTGGACAAGAAGATTGTTGTTAGAGGCTTATAGAGGACTTTATTTGCTCCTCACAGTTATCATTTGATCATTGTGACCGACTAAAATGATGATGTGTTGATGTTTCTCAAGGCAAACAACTTTGTCTTGAAGGGGAGTTTTAATCATAAATTTTACATTGAAGTGAAATGAACTCAGTGATAGTGGTAGTTCTCATATTCTTACTGGTTACCCTGTGAGGAAACTATGGAAGGATATCAAGGGCATCTCGTGTCATGACTAAAGCTTATTATAGCAGCATGCCATGCATAGAAGATTTGT
>JAYEVE010000164.1:0-103190 GCA_036346375.1 Guadua angustifolia
TCCGTGAAACCACGGTGCAACTGAACTAAAAAAGTTTCAAAAATTCTGAAAAAATCATGGATGTACATCTCAACTTACCCCACCTACATATAAAATTTCATGATCAAATTCATCCTATACTAGCGGTTACAAAAAAAACAAGCAGCAAAAATGAATAGTGATGAATAGTAAAAATCACTGTTCATGCTAAATTTGTCTTTTTTGTAACTGCTAGTATAAGATGAATTTGATCATGAAATTTTATATGTAGGTGGGGTAAGTTGAGATGTACATCCATGATTTTTTTCAGAATTTTTTGAAACTTTTTTTAGTTCAGTTGCACCGTGGTTTCACCGGGAGGGGTGATTGCACAGGATATTTTTCCTACTTCAATACCCACTCCATCTGTCCACATGATTCGTTAAGGATCCAACCCTGTAGTTGCCATTCATTAACTATTCCAAAGTACACCCCCTTCTCTGATCTCCCTAGATATGGTTTTGCACACTCCTTTACAACGTCTGCGGGCGTTTTAATTACTTGGTACTTGTCATTTGACAAGGAAAACCTGAAAAACATAAATTTAGCACATAAAAAAAATATATATGGCGTCTCACTGCTTAAACTGATGTAATGTTCTTTCAAAATTGATCATTATTAAATAACTAGAGCAATTTAAATGTTATGCAAACGGACATAAAAACATTTACTGAAACTTCGTCACCTAACTGGATGACGGTGGACATGAAATCATATTAAAGACAACAGAGGATCTGGTCTAGTTTACATATAACAAATCATTATTTTTTTAACGTATATCATTCATATTAATTGTACATTCGTCTGTTTATTTATTTTTTTTGAAAGAGAAGGTAGAAACTCTGCCGAATGTATTAAAGAAAGACGAGAACAAATAGTTTACAGATGTTTTCACAATAGCAAAAGCCCGGACAACATGTCTGTTTAACTTTTTAACACGCCAACAGCCAATCTATATGGGCATCAGATGCATGTTAAATAATAAAAAAACCAAAACAACAAATACTTCTGGCCCAAAAACATTACGCGTACTGTATGTGTGCATACACTAGCTAGGCTACTAGAGGTAGTACAATAAGCATCAAAGTTTTCATCGATGCTAAACAAACTAGCCTGATAGATTCATCTAATTAATATACTTGAAAGAACATCAACCAGATGGCCATTGGAAATAGTAGGATTGTATGTATAGTAAGATCATGCATACGTACCTAGTAACAAAAGCACCTCGACAATGCACATAAATTGCTCCCTGCCAGTATACGGCATAGCGCTGGCGCGGCCCCCACATCGTCGGTTCCGATGGATCCAACCGCATATCTGCGACCGTCCCCGCCGCTCACCTTCCGGACAAAGGCCCTCTTCTCACCGCCCGGTCCTCGGCGAGAATACATTCGATCTCCATGGTGACGGTGGCCATTCCATCGTGCACCATGGGTCATCGAGCTCGTCCTCTTCCACCGACGGTGCGGTGGCGGCGTGGCGATTCCAGCCGCCGCTGAAACTCCTCCGTGTCCTCGGCCGACGTGGCCCGGCAATGAGAAGAGCCTTTCAGCGAACGGTGCGTCCATCTCCTGCCGCCGCAGCGGCGTCGCGCCGACGCTCCTCCACCACCTTCCGGTGGCCTGGGCGCCGTCGGCTTCTCCGCACAGTGGGGATCAAGAACACCTCGGCGCGACGACACGGCGGGTCGAAGACGAGGTACGCGGGCGTTCCACCTCCTGGTCTCCGGCCTTTTGAAGCAAAGCTTTAACGCCGTCGGCCGCGGGGCACACGCAGAGCATGCGCCCCACCCGATCTCGCCGAGGAGGAGGCCGCGCTGAGTGGTCCGGGAGGGACCACCGGCCATCCGAAGTCGTTGGGCATGAAGCTGAGCTTGCTCGATTCGGGACCGCCGACGCCGAGGAGGGGCGGCGAAGAGGTGCGCGTCCGTGGTCGGCGTAGTTAACGAAGACGCCGCGACCGAAAGTGCGGGAGGAGGTGCGGAGCATGAGCTCGCAAGGCGTCGACGATGGCGCGCCAAGCCTTGCAGACGCACCGGACCGCGGCGAGGCTCCTCGGAGGCACGCGGCGGAGGACGTCGTAAGGAAGCGCCACAACTTCCATGCTCGATGGATGCATGGATCTGCGCGGCTCATGGCCGATTAGTTAGGGTTAACCGAGCGCGCCGTGCTTATATCGGGAGATGCATGCAGGAAGATTACGAGCGCATGTGGGCTAGTCTTGTAGATTTTTCATGGGCCGGTCGTGTGGATTTTTCATGACCCATGTGGGCCTCTTTGGTTCTCCCAACTGAAGAAGGAATCTAAAAGAAAATGGAAATCATAATCTTAATAAGATTCATCTAGCACATATTTAACCTGCAAGGAAAGCACATCAAAGTATGGCGGTAGAATTTGAAGATGGCATCGGTATTGGGTTATCTTGACAGATTTCTATCAGGGAAAAATCATTATTGGCAGAGAAAGTGAGGATTGTTTCAGATAAACTGTCACACTTTGATACTCTTTATACGCATCAATTTTTGGATCGAACCAGAGTTTCATGAGATACGGTATAAACGTGCACGATCTCAAAAACGAAGAAGATGAATCTCATTGAGAATTAAAATAATGACGCTGAATCAACCACGACTAGAGAGAAAATATTTGATGAAACCGATCGCAAATTCTTTAAACACAAACTCAAAAGGGTACAAGGGATATCCTCTCAAAAACCTCTCGAATCTTTTAGGGCCTTCGGATTCTTGCTCTATATAAGAATTTTGTGTTAGAAATATTCTAGCCTGTAACATCCCAAAATTGTGAAACAGTGAATTATCATAATGTGAATTTGCATTTTGAGTATTTTCGAGTTTTATTGAATTTATGATTTTCTTAATTGATTTCTTGGATTTTGTATTGCAAAAACAATTAAAGAAAATGGGAAAAATCAAAAGAACAAAAGAAAAGTTGGGAAGAATTTATTTTATGAATTCAAAATCTGTGTATAAATCAATTTATGCACTGATCAAAATATATGAATATCAATTTGAATATTAAAAATGAAAAAGTGGTCAATTTGACTAGAAACAGTGCACTATCCGAATTTATGAAAAATATCAAGAGCTCATATCCAGATGAAAATTTACCAAATCACCCTTGATACATTATTCACTACTGGTAAAAATCTCAGAAGATTATCATATGGGATAAGGTTCCAAATAATTCGAAAACAGAAAACTAATAAAGGCTGAAAAATGAAGTGTCAGAATTTTTATAAATTACTGGAGAAATATTTGGAGCTGAAAATTTTAAATAAGAATACTTAGCTAAGATTCAATTGAAAAACAAAGTTTCAAAAAGTTATAAAAATATTTGAATTGACTGATAATTCAAAATACAGAATTTGAAATCCTGTGCTCAGTGCAGTGTCAGAATTTTAGTAAATAATATAAAAATTATTTAAATCTGAAATTTTTACTGGAGGTTACGTACTTCCAGAGAAGTCTACAAAAAAAGTATGAAAAATCTTTGATGAATAATGTTAGTACAATCAATGTGAATTCACTGAACTTGCCAGGTTGACTCTTTAAGTCGGTTTGCTTTCCTCTCTCTGCCAGTGGGACCCGACCCCACCAGTCAGTCCCCTCATGCCTGTCTTCTTCCTCCAGACGCCAAGGCTCTCAGCGAGAAAAATCAAGCCGCAGCTTTTGACTCCTCTGCGATTCAACGCCGCCCAGCCAATCCAAGCTCACCACGACGCTGCCACGCTTCACCACTCCCCGTTGCCCAGCCGGTGTTCATCTTTGTCGCACATGGTGAAGCCTCCATCAGACCAGAAGCAACTCGGCCAGGTTCAACCAATTCGCCCCTATAAATACCCCCAAATGGTCACTTGAGCTGTGTTTTCTTTCCTCCCTCACTTCGCTTTTCCACTCCTCAACTAAAACGCCGAAGCCCTGCTCCATTTCTGCCATGGCCGAACTCCCTGATGCTCAAAGTCCTCTCGCAATTCCTATGATCCAATCAATAATTTCCAAATTCCCTTGAGTCTTAGCGTCACCAATCAATAGAGATCAAAAGCCCTCAAAAAAATCTCGAGCTCTTCATGCAAAATTGTGCCGCCGCCGTGCGCCTCCTCTCTTCCATGGCCGGCCACCGTGGGCGCGCCTCTCTGGTGTCTCTCCGGCCGAGCAAAGCTCAAAAATAGAATCCCTGTGTCGCGTTGAAGCTAAAATAAGAACCCGTTCCATCTCAGTCGCCTCGGTTCTTGATCGCCACTGCTCGCCATTTCTGCCAGCGCTGGGGCTCGGCTGCAGCTTGCTCCACCGTCTCTCCGGTTGAATTGGTAACAGCACTGGATTAGTCTCGCCGTGCTCTTCCTCCTGGTGTGGTCACCTTCACCGGAGCTTCGCCGGAAAATCGCCGCCGGCCTGCCCTATTGGAAGCTCTGTTCTCTGTCTCTGAGTAGTAGGGTCGGAGTGTCAGTAGGCTCTGATGGAAGAAGAACAGAACCAAAATGCGCTTTCTCATTTGGTAAAACGTATTTCCATTTTCAAGGTATTTTCAATTCCGAAATAAATTCAATCTTGAATATCATGTGCAATTTTAATCAAAATTCAGTGAGATAAATTTCATTATTCATCTAAAATCATGAAGAATCTAAATATACAAAAATATTTAATTTTTGAAGTACAGGATTATTATTCAAATTAAACTTTGATTATGGTGCTAATATAGTTTTTAATGAGAATTTGCATATATCAAGTAATGAAATGGTGAAATTAATTTTCATGAGATGTTAAGATCAGAATGTATTTAAATATACAAAAATACTTAATTTTTGAGTCACAAAACAAATAGTAAAATTAAATTTAAGAATAAACATTATTATGGATATAGTTGTATTCAAAGAAAATATAATTCCAAAAATCATTAAATAAATTTATATATGTCCTGGAATCATAATAAACTCAAACATTTAAAAATTATTAATTGTTGTATTAAGTTTATATTATTTGTTTTGCAATCATCAATAAACCCTAGTATGGTCATTAACAAAAACAATAGTAAAAAGGCTCATAAAATGATAAAGTAATTTATATTAAGTTCCTAAAACAGTAAGGACATATAAATGTAAAAGTATTTGGAATAAAGTTTAATTTAAATTCTTTTATCATAAAGAAATATCAAATGTAACAATAATCAAATAGGAAACCTATTGCAGTTTAAGTCAAAACAATGTAAAATCAACTTTAAAATGTCTATAGAGTTGTACCCTGCTAATGTCTGAAAAATGAATTAAAGATCATGAATATTGTAGTTGCAATCCCAATTTAAAGTTGGCCGATTTAGCGTTATTCATCGTGGTCATTTAGGCTACTTCAGCTGTAGATAAAATAACTCGTCCAAATACTAAAATCTATGAAACCTGTTTAGTAATGCTCTACAAAGTTTTTTCTACCAGATTCTAGAAAGATATTTCATTTTCAGCATGCTTTTCATCTAAATCTAGCTGGTCCAAAACTCTTATTCGTTAGTCGTCATGTTTACCTTTTTGGCCGATTCCGTGAATTGTAAGCAAAAGTTGCCACTTAAGCTTTTTCGTCGATGAAAATAATAACTTGTCTAAATCCTAAAACTTGTGTAACTAGCTTAGTTGTGATCTTTAAAGTGTAGACTACCCCATTATAAAAAGATAATCTCATTTTACTAAGGTTTGCATATTAATCCTGTCAGCTTAATAACCCTAAGTAATCACATTACTTTAGACCGTAATATGGATGAATAAACTTTAGGTATAAATGAGAAATCAATAATTAAGATATTTGTATCACCAGAACCTTCTCAAATATCATGAAAATAATCCCAGTAGCCTAAATCAATAAATCTTAGCTTGCGCAAAGCTAATTCTATTCAAAGTCAATCAAAGGCGAAGAAGTATTCATCCATAATATAATATGATCATTTAAGCTTTTTCATCAACTCGCAAAGCAGCTCATCTAAGTCTGAATTTAGTAAAGAACAGCCTAGAAATGATCTTTAGGATATAATCTGCAGTAATCTAAGAAAATATTCTTATTTTATCTTGCTTTGACTCTGAATCCTAATAGAGCAAAACCCATAAGTAGCAAAGTTACTCGGAATCGTATTGTGAATAGTAAAATCAATGAAAGCTTGCAACTAATGATTAATTCTATTTAATCTTAATCAATCTTTGCATCTTGAATTCGTAAATTAAGATTAATAAATTCATAAAAGAGCAACCCTGTTTCTTGTGAAGAGTTTTATTTATTCTTTCTATCTACTTTCTTTTTGCCCTTATTGAAGTTAGTATTTTGCTATTTTCCGTTGATCGACGTGTAGAACCCGAGTCTCTATCTTCGTCGTCGCCATCATCAATCGCAATCCTCGTCTTCATCGTAAACAACAAATAAGCAAGGCAAGCACCCCTTTGACCATATTGATCCCAGTATGTAATATACTTTGTTTTACTAAACTATTTTATGCATGCGATTACTTTATGTAAATTGCTATTTTGTGGATTTGGTAGTTATACCTGTTGTCACGTGAATCTCCTTTGATGATTATGAACATGTGAACCTTGTTAACCACAGATTAGGGTAGACATTACTTAATGTCATCATGGGTATATGCGATTACATAATCATGCTTAGCCATGCTTTAGAATCAACAAGGTTGATGATCAGATCAAAATTTGTTTCCTGAAAACATTGGAAATGGCACTATTGGTTGTGGGTATTTTTGATTAAAAACCCAAAATAAAACTATGGCTTTGATGCGGGCGATTATTGGCAATAGCCGGTTGTGCAATAAAGGAATTGCACGTAGTGTAGGGTGAAGTGTCGCCCATGTCAGATTAAGTACCGAACATCGTATTGTATGATCCAAGAATATCCCTACAAACCACAAGTGTGAGGATGGGGTAGCCTTAAACCAATTAAGTTACCTGGTTTAACTTTGCATTTATGGAAGGCGGGAGCTCGCACAGGCATTCCTCTCTAGGTCGCTCGAGGGTTTCTACTTACGGGTGCAACGGTGTACGCCATGCTATGGGAGAGTTCCAACATTTCTATGCTCTGAGTTCTCTTTCCATAGTATGGATTAACGTCCTGGGCTGGTGTAAAGTTAACCCAGGTAATGTAAAGGTTTTCGTCATGAACATTCTGGCCACTACGCTTACGCTTGGATGTGAAGCGTGTGGCAAAAAGAAAAGGTCATGTCTTGTGGGAAAAGTTATACACCTCTGCAGAGTTTAAATCTAATCGATTAGCCGTACCCGCGGTCATGGGTGTCTTGGCGAACTTATGCGAGTTAAATGTTTTGTTATTTTCAAAAGGGTTGGTATCATTTGTTTTGCAACTGTGTTTTATGTCAAAAGGGCCAACATTGATGGATTTCAGGATTTGTTGATTCGCTGCTCACGTCATGGAGGACTGTGAGTGTTACTATGCTTTACTTATTTCATATCAAACTTGCTCTTATAAATTCCATTTGCAAATAACCTGATTTACAATTCAATTTCGCTTTATGCAAATTAACTGTAGTAGCCTCCTTTGACTTAGCCTGCATTTATGCATTTGCTTCAAGTCTTGCGGAGTACGAAAGTACTCACCCTTGCTTAATCTATTATTTATAGGTGGACTAGAATGCGAAGCTTCGAAGATTTGGTTTCATCGCAGGTTGCGGGAAATTCCTCCACGTGATCTTTCTAAGGATTTATGCCTCGTCAGTTGCCTGCGGGTTTGGATGGGCACACTACGAGACTTTGCTTCTTTGCTGCTATATACTCTGAGATGTAAGGTTTATGTGTTTATTAGTTTCCGCTTAATTAATATAATGTATGGTTGTGACTCCAATTGTTGTAAATGTGCGTACTAGCTACTGATCCAGGGACTAGTACTGCAAGCACATTAGATTTCTATTTTTGCATTTATGTAAAAATGGGGGTCGTTACATAGCCTCTAATCCTCTAGTGCTTTTCTTGATTTAGATGAGTTAGTTTATGGCTTCTTGGTTGCATGATTCTTCACCATTTAGATCTATATAGCCTTATTGATTCTCCTCCAAAAGCAAGTAATACTCTGGAAAAAAAATAGAAATCGTAATCCTATTAGAACCATCGCCAAGCGCCCAGCCCTGTTAATTTCAGTGAAGGTAAACAGTAAAAGATGATATCAGAATTGGATTTTTCTTGATAGATTTGTGTCACGTCAGATTTCGTTTTTGGCAGAGAGATAGGATTGTGCTGATTAGTAGCTAAGGGCCTGTTTGGTAGAACTCTAGATTCCAGTTTCACCTGAAATCGAAAACTTGTAGGCTAAAATAAAGTGAATTAAGTTTATATTTTTGGTCTAAAATATAAACAAGATGATCTATCTAAACATCCTTAATGTACTCACAGCTTCAGCTTCACGAATCTGGTGAAGCTAGAAGCTGAATCCCTGCCAAACACACCCTAAGAACCATCACCTCCAAAGGTTCCATCCTCGAATACTTCAGAAAACTGATGTATTGGTATCAGATATGGATACAGCTCTGATACGGTCAGATATTTGTCTTGTTTGTATTGGTGATTTTTCTATTTTTGAAACCCCACACCATCGCTCTCCTGTTGCTCTCTTCCTTAGGCTCTCACGTCAACATTCCTCTCCCCTATAAACAGTGGTCCATGACACCCCTCTCCTGCAGACGCAATGACGCCATTGGCCCTTACGATCAGTGAGTCCTCCCATTAGCCCTCTACTCTCCTCTTGACTGTGGTAGTATAGTATATGTCCAGACGTCCAATGGCTACCATAGCTAGACAGAGGCTAAGAGGCAAGGCATATGGATGCAGTTGGCTAGAATAAAAGTGTACAATAATGAGAACGTTTGGGGCAGAAGTAGACTATATGTCCTAAGTCACTTGCTATAGGCTGAAAGGCCTGTAAGATGATTTAGCCTATTTGCTTCTTCATTTTCTTTTGTTATAATATCTCTTTTATGTGTGCCATTCCTTATCTCATATATATTTATCTATATTTTTTTTATTATATATATACACATATATCGTCGTATCGGTACTTCTAGAAGTGATGATACAATTACGAAGAAATGACATATCATGTATTCCTATCAAGTGCCTTCGTGGCTGAAAATAGTGGGCATCTCGAGGTGGAGACTGCTCCGACGCCATGGCGTGGACGGTGATGGCAGCCATGATCGGCCACCTGCCGCTGTCGTGGGCAACCAGATGCACCCTCTCAACGGCCTCGGCGATGAAGAAACCAGCGGTCCATGTTCCATGTTGGGAGCGGAGTAGAGCCGTAGAGGGAGCTTTAATTCAGTGGGAGTTGACTTGTCAACTTCTGGTTACTGCAGTCTCATCCTCTCTCTCTCTGCGTGTGGGCCCTCCAATGGATGTTGAGTTGTCAAGTTCGAGTCCAATATCCCTGCCCTCTTTTTCATTAGTTTTACCAGATATAGCCCCTTCTCATTTAAATTTGTAACCGCAACAAGTGGCCTGTCGTAATAGACTAGCGGGACAAAGCACCTACTACAGTATGGGAACACAACAGAAGATTTACTGCATGTTTCCAACGTATCATCTAGGTGTTGTCTCTTGAGCTTGCCATGGTGGGAGAGAGAATTATTTTTACAAATTACAAATTTAAATGAAAGTGGGGTACTTCTATCAACACAAATGAAGAGGAGGCTAAATGTAACAAGGCTTCGTCAAGTTCTTGTAGCTGGACCACTTGTACTTAACCGTGCGTTTTTTTTGGTTTAAAATTGTCGTTACGTGTTATTTCTAACCAAGGGATAAGTCATCAAAAGCTTGTCCATGAACGCGGATGCAGGGGCCAACACCGACGGCGAGGCCTCCAGAGGAAGGGGAGGGAAGCAGGGAGCAGTCACGGCGTGGTCGGCGAATGGTTCAACAACCATGCATGCACTTTGGTCGATGGCTACGAGGAGCTTCCACGTATTATTATCTTAAAGTTGCATAAATATTAAAACTTGAGAGAAAAGTAAATGGTGATTACTTATCCCACTTCAATGGCTACGAGGGGCTTCTATGTGTCATCATCTGAAAGTTGCAAAAAAACTAAAGCATGAATCGAAGAGTGAATGATGATTACTTATTTCTTTGCTTGCTTCAAGATTTATGCAATTCGTATTGAATTTTGATGCATAGAAAACACTACTCTGGACTGTCGTGACTTGTCACTCATGAGCGCAACAAAGCAAGAGCACTTAACTGGAGATTTGGGACACCAATTTAACACTTGGGATGATGAAATTGGGAGAGGCAGGAACTCGAATGTACACATGAAAAACCGCTAAAATGCACGATTAGGATCAACTGAAAATCAATAGCTGGTATGGTACATAGGACTAGCAAAGAAAAGAAACAGTCTCAAAAGAAAAAAAAATAAAGGAAGAAAGCGCAACTATTCAAGTTTGGAATATGAAAATTCCATGAATAAATCAAGCAACGTAACTAACCACAAGCCAGAGCTCAAACATGAGCACGGCATTGTAATGTGCTCTATTGATCAACTGCCTGCATTGTAGGTACCCAGCGCTATACTTCTCGAAAGCTCTCCAATCATACAGGGGGTATACGGGAATGACTCGAATATACTGTTTGTGCACAAGTAACCCAGATACTTAGCCTTTGAGTCATTCAAATGATAGGCCACCGCTCTAAATGTCTGACCCAAGAAGACAACCTCTTTATAAGGATGAAATCCAAGGATGTTGAAGCGTCCATAGTAGTATTCCTCACCACCACCGTCAATTGGAAGAAAATCATCATTGTCGGAGTCCCACTCAAAATTGGTGTTGTCATGCACATTGATACTATCTATGACCATCCAAGCTCCATCACGGCGTGAGCCTATGTGAGACCCCGTTCTGATGAACAGGAACCTCCATGTGATTATTGTGCTATTCCCTGGATCAGTAGCTAGCACTCACATGTTTACAACAATTGGAATCACGACCACACCACAAATAATTACAGCGGAAATTAATATATAAAGAGAAGCTTACAAATAAAGAGATTAGCGCAAAGAAGCAATATCTTGTAGTTTGCCCATCCGTCCCATGCAGCAACCGACAAGGTATAAACTCCAGATAGAACACATCGAAGAAGATCCACAACCTGCTTAAAAGCGACTCAAAGCCTCGCTAACTCATCCACCTAAAATAATAATTAAGCAAGGGTGAGTACTTTACGTACTCAGCAAGACTTGAGCAAAACCTACAATATATGCGAGCCATTTCAAAGGAAAGGCTACTACAGATTAATTTGCATAAAGCGAAATTGAATTTGTAACTCAAGTTATTTGCAAAGCGGAATTTATAAGAGCAAGATTAATTGATAACAAATAAGTAAAGCATAATAACACTCACGATCCTCCATGACGCGAGTTCGAATCGATCATTGCCATCGCATGGCATATATCCGATTCCTTGCCAACACATGGCACAACTGTTGGTGATACCAATACTTGCCAACACATGGTATAGTATTGGGTCATCTGTGGGGGTAAGCTAACTTATAAAATAACCCTTTTGAAAATACCAAAGCTAACATTGGAATGACTTCACCAAGTGCTCATGACCGCGAGCGCGGCTAATCGATTAGATTTTATACTCTGCAGAGGTGTACAACTTTACCCACAAGGAATGATCAACCTCTTTTGCCAGGCCAATTGACACACTTCCTTTGGTGTGCCGGCAAGGAGATCATACGTAACCGTTACATCATCTAGACATGACTTCGATCCAGCCCGAGACGTTATCCCCTGCCAGAGGAACAGAAACACACACACGACGTGGTTCCTTTCACGTGTACCCACACACACACACCGTTTCTGTTCATGACAAGGCGTACACCGTTGCATGGGTGGAAACCCCTCCAAGCAGACCAAACCGGAATGCCTGTGCAAGCTCCCGCCTACCAAAGAGCAAAGCCATATCCAAATAACTTAATAGGTTACGACTGCCCCGTCCCAGCCCTCGTGGTTGCACGGAAATCTTGGGTCGATAGCGTCCCATTGCTCAGTCCTTAATTTGACACGGGCGACACTTCACCCTACACTACGTGCAATTCCTGTCGCACAACCGGCTATTGCCAATAATCGCCCGCATCAAAACATAGTTTTATTTTGGGTTTTTAATCAAAATTACCAGCAACTAACAGTGCCATTTCCAAACATTTTCAGGAAACAAATCTGATTTGATCATCTGCTTTAGTGATTCTAAAGCATGGCTAAGCATGGATAATTTGTAATCGCATATACCCATGATGACATTAAGTAATGTCCATCCTTTAATCTATGGTTATCAAGGTTCACATGTTCATAATCATCAAAGTAGGTTCATGAGACAACAGGTATAACTACCAGATCCACAAAATAGCAATTTACATAAAGTAAACGCATGCATAAAATAGTTTAGTAAAACAAAGTATATTACATACTGGGATCAACATGGTCAAAGGGTGCTTGCCTTGCTTAATCACTGCATACGACGGTGACGAAAGTCGAAGATGACGGAGGCGACGATGGAATCAACAACGTCGGGTTCTATACGTCGATCAACGGAGAATATAGCAAATAATAAACTTCAATAAGGGCAAAAAGAAAGGAGATAGTAAGAACAAATAAAGATTCTTCACAAGAAAGCAGATTGCTCTTTATGAATTTATTACTTTTATTTTACGAATTCAAGACGCAAAAAGTAAGTTAAGATTATAATAATTTAATCATTTCAGGTTTAACGATTCTTGTCCCATTTGATTAGATTTAGATTGAAGCAATATTTAATCAACGTTCTATTTATAAAAAGTTAACTTTGTTGATTTAGGCTACTAGCATTATTTACATGATATTTGAGAAGGTTACGGTGATACAAATATCATAACAACTGATTTCTCATCTAAACTCAAAGTTCATTCATTCATATTACGCACTTATGTAATGTGAATACTTAGGTTATTAAGCTAATAGAATTAATATGCAAATCTCGGTGAAATGAGATTACCTTTTCATATTAGAGTAGTATATACCTTCGAGAGCACTACAGGGCTAATTCCATAAGTTTTAGGATTTAGACGCGATATTGTATTTATTGTTGAAAAGGCTTAAGTGGTATTGTTAAGTTGACGTTATTCGGAATCGGCAAGAAAATGAAGTATGAGATTAACACTTAAGGTTTTTGAACTAATAAGAATAATATCCAAACTTTAATGAAATAAGATTCTTTTTATAGAATATGGTAGTATAAACTTTGTAGAGTATTTCTAAACTCATTTTACTGGTTTTAGCATTTAGATAGATTATTTTATCTGCAGTTGAAATAGCGTAAATGATCATATTGAAAATCTTAAATCGGCTAAGATTCAGACTTCATTTCCAACTATACTACACATGATCTTTGATTTATTTTTCAGGTGTTAGCAGGCAGCAACCCAAAGAGTGTTTTAAAGTTGGTTTGACTTTAATTGCAATAGATTACCTATTTACTTTTTGTCACAATTAACATTTCCCTTCATTAAAAGAATACAACTTAAATCTTATCTTAGATATTTTTACATACATGGATCTTTACTGACTTCAAGAAATTAATACAAATTATTTCATCATTTTATAAGCTTTTGTGCTTTTACTTTTATTAATGGCCATATTAAGGTTTACTAGTGATCATAAAGCAAATAATTTAAACTAAGTTCAACATTTAAATATTTTCATATATTTGAGTTTCTGGAGGTGTAAGGATTTCATAAAAATTAGTTTTATTTCATTTTCAGTTTATTTGTAAACTTTTCATGTATAGTGCATATTTGACCCTTTTAATTTAAATTTGCATTTCAAATTCATCCTTTACTGTTATTCAAAATATTTTTCATATTTGAATTCATCCTGACCTTAACATCATATAACAATTTATTTTATTATTTTATTATCTTATTATTCACAGATTTAACATAAAGATCATATCAAAGATATAAACAAATTTGATTCAAATGATTCTTTCGAAATTAAAAATTCAATATTTTTGTATATTTAGAATCTTACTGATTTTAGATGAATATACAAATTTATTTCATTGAATTTTGATTAAAATTGCAAAAGATATTCAGCATTGAATATTGGTCCGATTGAAAAATGCATTGAAAATGAGGAATACGTTTCCTTGTATGGAAAGCGTCTTTTACCATTTCACTGCGGTTCTCCTGAGACACTGACATGACTGGCCCACATGGCGGTGAGGGAAGAACAGAGGCATGGCTTGCGGTGGCTCGCCAATGACGGGATGGCGGGCCGTGAATGGGTACCACTACGGGCTTGAGTGGTCCTTGCGCACCTGGGAAGGTCTCGAATCGTAGGAGATGAAGCGGAGAGTCTTGCTAGAGCTCGAGCGGCTCTAATGGTGGCTCGGTGGCGGAGAAGAATTAGGCGAGGGCTTGAATCGATGTACGAATAGCATCGAGGATTACACTGGTTCTATTTTTCAGGTTGGATTTGAGGAAGAAACTCGAGGAGCTCCACCCACTGTGGCCGGCCATGGAGAAGAGGAGGCGCTGGCTGGCGAGTGAGTTTTCGCTGAACAGCTCGAGAAATAGTTGAGGGTTTGATTTACGATATTCTAGTGATACTCTAGACAAAGTTAATTGAGTATTGGTTGAGCGGTTTGGCTGCAATTGAATTCGAGCCGAGCTTCAAAGCCCTTGACAATGGCGGAAAGGAGAAGGATTTGCGGCTTGGAGAAAGAAGAAGAGGAAGTAGAGGGAGGTTCGCGACGACAGGTGGTCCTCTGGGTGCAGTTTATATGGTGAGATTGGTTGGAATCGGTCGGGCTGAGCTTGGCCTCGGTTGAGAGCTACCCAGACGCGACAAGGAATGAACACCGTGACTCGGTCAGTGAGTGAGTAAGGCTTCGTCGTGGCATGCTCCAATTGCTTAGGCGGTGCCGTGGCAGAGGATGAGGACGCGAAGTTGCGGCCTGATTTCTCTCTGAAGCTTTTGACTCGGGCTTCCTTGACTGGAGGTAGGAGATGACAGGAAGAGGAGGCTGGCAGGTGGGGCTTCCACATGGCGAGAGGGAAAAGGCAACCGACTTAAGAAGTTGACTGACTGGCTCACTGAATTCGCATCCATTGTACTGACATTATCTTCCAAAGATTTTTCATACTTTTGTGTAGACTCCTCTGGAAGTAGATGACCTCCAGTATAAATTTCAGATTTAAATAATTTATATATTATTTACTAAAATTCTGACATTGCACTGGGCACAGGATTTCAAATTCTGTATTTTGAATTATCAGTCAATTCAAATATTTTTATAACTTTTGAAACTTTGTTTTTCAAATTTATTTGAGCTAAGGATCCTTATGTAAAAGTTTCAGCTCAAGATATTTCTCCAATATTTTATAAAAATTCTGACATTCCATTTTCAGCTTTTATTTGATTCTGTTTTAGAATTATTTGGTGCTTTATCCCATTTGATAACTTTCTTATATTTTTACCAGTAGTAAATACTGTATCAAGGGTGCTTTGGTAAATTTTCCAGCTGGATATGAGCTCTGGATATTTTCACAAATTTCGGACAGTGCACTGTTTCTAGTCAATTTGGCTATATATTTCATTTTATTATTCAAATTGTTGTTCCTTTATTTTACTCAGTGCAGAATTTGTTTTCTCTACACATTGGGGTTTCAGAAATTAAATTATTCACAACTTTGCTTTTGTTCATTTAATCTTTCCCATTTCCTTTAATTATTTTTGCAATGCAAAAGTCCAAGAAATCAATTAAGAAAATCATAAATTCAATAAAACTCAAGAATATTCAAAATGCAAATTCATATTATGATAATTCACTGTTTTATAATTTTTGGGATGTTACAGCCTACTTGCTGGGCAATGGGCCTAAGGTCATGTTGATACTTCAATACCCACTCCATCTGTTCACATGATTCGTTAAGGATCCAAACCTGTAGTTGCCAATCATTAACTATTCCAAAGTACACCCCTTTGCAGGCCACCGGACCCATGGCGATGCTCATGGAGGCACGCGCGGAGGACTTCGGCGATGGCGTTGTCGGAAGCGCCACAACTTCCATCTGCATGGATGGATGCGTGGCTGACTCATTGATTAGTTAGGGTTAACCGAGCGGCGCCGTGCTTATATCGGGAGATGCATGCAGGAAGTTTACGAGTGCATGTGCATGGGCCAGTCGTGTGGGCCTGTTTTTCGTGACCCAATGTGTTTATATACCTCTTTAGTTCTCTTTCAAAAGGAAGTAGAAATTATATGTACTCGTTAAGAAGGTAGAAATCCTAATTCTTTCTGAATTCATTTAGTATATCTCTCTAAATCTTAAAAGCTAGATGTGAGTCATCATACTTAATAATGTTTAACCTGCAGGAACAACGCATCAAAGTATGACTGGTAGAATTTGAACTAACGTCGCTAAGCACACGGCTCTGTTAATTGTAGCAGAGGTAAACAGTAGAAGATGGCATCGGTGTTGGGTTTATCTTGACAGATTTATGTCAGGAAAAAAATCATTTCTGGCAAAGAAATTGAGTATTTTTCACATAAACTATTTGTTTAAGATGAACTGTTACATTAAATACCCCTTTTTATACGTAGCAGCCGTTGGATCAGATCAAAATTTTGTGAGATACGACACTAGCGTACATAGTCTCAAGAATGAAGAAAATGAATCTCGTAGAGAATTAAAATAACAATGTTGAAGCAATCATAACTAGAGAAAAAAGATTTAGTGAGGTCGACCGTAAATACTTTTAAGCACAACATCAAAAAATGAAAAATTAAAATTATTACTCTCTTATAACCCCCTCAAATCTTATAGTATAGAGAGGCAGTCAAAGATGGCGGCCGGTTGTTGAATTTTTTTTATTTAATATTTATTTTTAATCGTTTTTCAGAAGTAGTAGCCAGCGGAAAAAATTTCAAAATACCCACCGTCGCCCCGACGCCAGAGCGGGCGAACGGCGGGTCCCACTAACAAAAAACTTCATGAACGTAGCGAGAACAAAAAATTTAAAAATGAACCGATCGCCTGGCAATGCGATCGCATCTAGATATTTTTTTGTAAATTTTTGTTGTAAATTGTTTGTAGAATTGTTGTATTGAATCGGGACGAATTAGAAAAAACTTATTGTCATGTAATGAACCGGAAAAATTGTTTTAGTTCGTTAGTATCGCATCTCACTTAGGTATTTTCGTAGCCTCGAAGGGTCCGCCGAATCTGCCGAAAAAATACGGAAAAAAGCAGGCGCGGCTCACATAGCGTGGGATACCACTTCAGCGTGGGTGAGATGGCGGACGTTGCCCGGCATTTTGTTACCAAAATCGGAAAAGGCACTCGCGACCCACGAAACCACGTAAATCGTGGCCACTTGGGTGTTTTCGTAGCCCACGGGACAGGCGACACGGTCAAAAAAATACGAAAAAAATCAAGGGCGGCCTACGCAACGCGAGCTACGACTTACATATGGGCGAGATGGCCGGACGTTGCCCCGGCATTTTGTTGCAAAAATCGGAAAAGGCACTCGCGGCCACGAAACCGCGGAAATCGTGGCACTTAGGGGTTTTCGTAGCCCCGAGGGACAGGCCGGACATGGTCAAAAAATTACGGGAAAAATCAAGGGCGGCCTCATAATGCGGGCTACCACTTACGTCTGGCGAGATGGCGGACGTTGCCCCGCATTTTGTTGCGAAATCGGAAAAGGCACTCATGCCACGAAACCATGAAAACTTTTACGAGGTCGAAAATTTTGAAACTTTTATGGAGGTTCTGATAAATCGGTGATATTACCATATAAATTTCAAGTGATCTTAATATATGAGGAATTTTTAAAATTCAAACAATACATATATAAGGGCACATACAAGAAAGTTCGAGATGATAAAATAAGCAATAGATTAGATTATATTATATTACATGGCATTACAACGATGACGAGGTTAATAAGGAAAGCAGTTGTCGTCGTGGTGGAACAAATGATCGTTCGCCTATCTGCGTCTGACGAGAATGATGTAAGACATTTTACGCTTATTACGACCCGTTCTAATATTGCGACGTGTCATCGGACACCGCCTAATCCCTACTATGAAAGAACTCCATGGGGTTCGCAGTTCTCGGTATGCCGCCCATTGGGTGGCCTATGCCGCACGTCTCGGGTGTATAAGACTTAAATTTTGGTTGTTGTTTATGTGGATTTACGCCCTCCCATATGGACATGTCATCCCGATTCGGCGTCCCTATGTTAATACCACGGGTTCCGGATGGTCCGCGAACGCGTCGAGGATTTGTTGCGTGGTGCGGACCTCGGCCTGCTTCCTTGTCCCTTCTTCTTCGAGAGGAGGAACCCTCGGCACCTCTCTTTGTGTTGGCGTTGGCGGAGACATGCGGAGACGTCGCCTGCTTTATTTCGCACTCCACTATATGGTGCAGGAGGTGTGTGTTGGGCTTATGCTTGACAACCGGAGCGTGCCTGCGATCCATGCGATATGCCCGCTTTGGTGGTTGCATAACACCGTGAACGTACTCGGGGTTTGGCTTTTTACGGGCGGTAGTGGCACCATGGAGAGGTTGCTCCCCAGTTATCGAGCGAGTTGCTCGAGATGTGGGTGGTACGTCTCGGGTCCACCGGTTGAAATACCGGCACCGTTCATTCTCGGCCAAGGGCACCGTAGAATCTCCGTCCGCTAGATCATCGTGGCGGTATCAACCATCGCCTCGAGGCCATGTCATAAACGTCGGGGCTTTGGGTGGCCTGGAGGAGGTTCCTCCTTTGACTTGTTGATGTTCAAAAGTGTCCTGTTGAACTCCTGTGTGCGATGAACTGGTTTAGAACTACTACTACTACTACTTTGTGAGTTTAACATGAGTATGTCGCATGAAACTCACCGATCGGTTGGCCGCTTGCACACTAGCCCGTCGCTCTGGCCGATCTAGAAAAGAGACATATCCTGGTGGCCTCTCCCACGGGTGAAGTTCTCGGCGAAGCGGGTAGTTGTCGTGGCGAGTTGTTGAGAAATTCGTAGTCGCGTCGTTCCGGCCCGTCGATCCATTGGAAGAAGCAACACCGGTCCTTGTGCTAAGAAAAGAAAGAACGAAGCATGAGATGGTAGTGTTACCATGTATTGTGTGGACACCAGTAGGTTTACCTTGTAGGTGCGGGCACAACAGTAGTGAGCGTGCTGGCGGCCGTGTCTCCATGGGTAGATTGCATCATCTTGGCCGGTAGGTTGCAGTCACATTTCGGTCGGGGCAACTCCGGAGAAGCTGGGCGTCGACGCAACTCTCATCCGGATATTCGGGGCTGGATGACTTCTGCTTGCTGAAGAGGCGACGGTAGAACGACATTGTTCTCTCTCCTTCCCTTCTCTCTTGTTCTTTCTTGTTCTCTCTCTTTGGGTATGCGATGGGGCGGCTTGAGCGAAGATTATAAAGGGTAGATATCGCTTTGGGTATGGGGCGTCGGCCCATTTCGAGGCGATATTTACCTTGAGCGAGGTGCCTCGACATATCAGGGCTATCGCCCCATTTCGGCGAAATTACCTTGAGCAAGGTGCTCCACGACATATCAGGGCTATCGCCCCATTCAGAGCGAAATTTACCTTAGGCGGTGTGCCTCGACATATCAGGCTATCGCCCCATTTCAGGGCGAAATTTACCTTCGGGTAGTGTGCCTCCTTACATTTTCACAGCAGGCTATTTGTTCATCGTTTATTAATAGCCAATTATGTATTGTCGAGCTATGCGGACGTTGCTCCGGCACGAAGTTGCGAAAATCAGAAAAATAAGCTGAACGACATGGCTAAGAAAACATAACCTACGCAAATGCAAGCACTTAGTTCAGATAGTTACACAACATGGTGCTGAAGATAAATACATGACAAAAGTACAACTGTACAACAAGTCAGTCACGGCGACGCCTCTGATCGCTTTCGGTGGGTGCGTGAGTGGCGGCGGCGGACGGACGACCCTCCTAGCCCGCCCCGCTCCCGAGGGGTAGCGAGTATGTCGGCGGTCGTGTCTCTGCTGGTGGTGGCCGTGCTCCTCGATGGACATGAAGCGGTCCACGTCGAAACTCCGCATCTCGTCAATGTCGTCGTACCTCGGTAGTCGACAAGACCGTCGGCGGACTCGCCGCGTCACCCACCTCGACACCTGCGTCATGCGAGCGAAGATCGCCCACGTCACCCCACCTCGACATCGGTGCGGCGAGGCGAGAGCGAAGATCAGCGTACCCCACCGTATATCGCTGCGTCTGTGGAGGACACGAGGGCATGTCTTGGGTGACGTCGGGCGGTGTGGGCCGACTTCATTGGCGAGGTGTGGGCACGCCCACTAGGCGGGGAGTCTTGGTGGCGGGGCACCACGTCTCGGCCCCGGCAGTGAGTCGGCCGGTGGAGATGCTCACCTGCAGATTCTGCATGTGTCGGTCGCAGCTCGGTCGCGTATCCGTTAAGTTGCAATGAGCGAGGTACTAACCGTGAACCGGAGCGACCACGCCGGACTCCGTGCTTCTCATCTGTCTTGTGGGGCACGACGTGCAGGTCGGCCGCGGGTGTCGGTCCACTGGGCGGCGTGCCTCCAACTGCCACACCAATCGAGGGGGCGTGCGGCATTAATGCGCACGACCCCTCGCAGGGAGGCCGAGGAGGTGCGACACGCCCCGCAACGTGGGAGCCATCTCTCCGCTGGCGGTGGGCGTGTGTGTCTCCGGTCTCCACCGGTCCACGAGCGGTCGGCGAGGACCGGTCGTCTGAGAACCGTGTGACGGCGGGCCCTCCACGATCATCTACTCCACCATCCGTGAGAAGCGAAAGTAAGCCGGCAGCAGAACCTCGCACGTGTGTAGCGTCGTTAAAATTCCATTAGCGGGTAAGTAAAGAGTGCGAAAACTCGGCGACTTCTTTGTGGAACCCAGCTGGTCGATCCAGAAGAAACTCGTTCGGCACCGAGACATGATGTCCCCACCGCCGACCCTCAAGCTGCGGACAACCTAGACCGGTGGGTCAAGTCCACGTCTTTGGTCTAGCGGACTCGGGAGTAGCGTCGGGACGCCTAACTCTCGCCATCGTCGCTGCACTGCGTGGTTACAAAGCAAATTCATGGTTAGAAAGCAAATTCATGGTACACCTTGCAACTACAAAAAAGTAAATGAAAAGTAATGCAATGTTCCATATTCAAATATTACATTAACGGGATAACAAATAAGCTGGTACATACAATCGAAAATACATTGACGGGGACAACAATTAATTGGTACATAGAATCGAACATACATTGACGGGGACAACAATTAACTCGTACATGGAATCGAAAATACATTGACGGGGACAACAAATAACTGGTACATAGAATTGCATTATCCACAATTACACGCGCCTCGACGACTCGTCCATATGGTTCCCTATCGCCGTGTCCTTCGACGCCCGACCTTACCTTCAACATTCGGATGTCGGTACCCATCGATGCCCTGGAGGGGGCTGCCGTGAACGATCCATCGACCCGGTACCCGTACACCTCGTTATGCCACGTGTTGAGAACACTTTACTTGTAGTAGTAGTGGGAGATGTACGGACGACATGACTGGTGTGTCTCGCCTGCTGCGGCAATCACGTCTGCGAAAGCACGGCAAGTCGCAGCAGCGTGGCTTGGCGAGAGCACTCGCGATCGGCGGCTCGGAGTAAGCACAGATGGGAAGTTCTCTCCCGGTGGGCACCTCTTCGACCCCGGTCACCGCAGTGCACGTGGTACCTCCGTTCCACGCCACTCTCCGGTGTCAGCGATGTGTCATGCCTTCCGTGTCTTGTTTGCCATGTACGTAGAGACAACCGTCGAGTCTGACGGCGATTGTCCGACATACATGCAACGGAGGCCTTGTACCGCTCAACGAAATATCTTTGGGTGCCTAGTAACACACCCTCAACAATGCCCACCAACGGAGGCATCTCGCCTTTCATTACCCATTGTAAATCTCCGCCGGAGTTGGTTGTCATTATTCCATAGAAGGAACCTCGTCATTGAGAATGGACCATTTCTCCAACGGCTCGTGTCATATCCAATCCGTGAAACTCTTTATGCTTGCCCTGACCCTCGCCGGATGTTTGGTGCGTCGGTCGGGGCGCACACAAGGTGGGGTCATCTCCTTGCTCGTGGTACACCATAGGGTTCCTTGACGAACTAGCGCCATCCCTTGGATTGATGATTGCTTCTTGGTTAGTTCATCCAACGTCCTCCACAATGACTCAAACTTCCTCCGTGGTTCTGTTTGTACGTACCGCTGAACATGTTCATAAGTTCCTTGTTCTGGAATCGACGGAAAAAATTGGCACCCATGTGCCTCATGCACCACCGCTCTTCAGTGTCAGCCACTTTGTTGCTCCCACGACGTCGGACCCTTGTTGCATATCCACGATCGCCTCGGCAACCTGCATGTCGGTCATGGATGACACATACATCAGGCGGTCTTGCACAATCGCCATCTTGACTCTTTCAAGAAACCAGACCGACTCTCGGTGTTTTCCCCTCCACGAAGGCCAATGCGACCGGTAGAACACGGTTGTTAGCGTCCACCGCGATTGCGGTTAGAATCGGCCCTTGTATTTCCTGTGAGGAATGTGCCGTCCATGCAAATGACAGACGACGACAGTCTTGGGAAGGCATTAATGCATGCGCCGAGGGCGAAGAAGGCCCTTGCAAGACCCACTTACCCGCGCGACGCACCATCCGCGGAAACTCCACAAGGTCGATGACCGTCATCGGATTCCTACTTGATATTGCCTCGAGCAAGTGTGGAATATTCTCGTAGAAGCCTCGTATGTCCCGAACGTATTTCCAAAGCTGTTCTTTTTGCTCTCCAAGCCTTTCCGTAGCTAATCTTGTACTGAAACCTCTCCTCCACGGCTCTGATAATGGATCGAGGCTGCAGGTGCGGATTGTCGACGATCTGACCATAAAACACATTTGCCACCCAAGTGGACGAGATTGCGGTGTTCTGCCCGCTTCCTCCGATTAGCGATTATGCTCCGTCACTATGGAACATTTCGATAGTCCTCCACTTCCCTTGTATGCATGCACCGCCATGGCACGAATCAACTACGCACTTCACGTCGTAGTCTTTTTCTTCAGACTTCACTACTCGAATTGGCGCCGAAGAGACATTGACCAGTACTTCACCGCATCCATCACGGCCTCCTTGTCTTTATATATGGCCCCCTGCGCGACCTCGTTCTCATGATACTCCCATGCATCTCTGTTCCCTTCATTCATTGTCAGGTCTTCGAAATTATATTTAGTCCACGCACCGGGGACAGGCACCTCAGGAGTATTGTCCTCCTCGTCCGAGCGTTCGCCATCAGGGACTTCCTCATCCGCACGGTCCTCCTCCTCCATCAACTGAACTATGTGCTCCACCTCCTCCCCCTCGTCGGCCACCCCCCGCGCCTCCACGGCTGGCTCCTCGCCCCCCTCGATCCCGTCGCCACCGCCAACCTCGCCACCACCTTCATCATCGCGTTGTTGCATATCTGTATTCCCCTCCTCCGTAATATCTACCCCGACATCACGCACCTCCGACACCGATGGAGGTACCTGGTACCAATCTACCAGCAACATGAGCGGCCAACCCCGCTCTACAGCGTATCCAACATAGCTCCTCCATGCCGAGGTCGCGTTAATAGGAATCAGCTCTCCATAAAAAAAGTCCTGCGCACGGCTTACTACTGCTCTAACCCGCAGCCGAACACTCTGGGCATCCAAACTGAACATCCGAAATATAAACTCCATCAAACCCCTGTATGTTCTATCTCTCGGCCTAGATATGCCCCCTGTATGACTCTTGAAATTCCCGACAAATCGACTCCATTCGCCCTTGTGCTATCTCCCCATCTCCATAGAATATCTGAAAATACAATGTCTCCGACATACTGCCTACAACGTCGAACCAAAAAAATCATCATTTCTCCACCTAACCGCTATATATTTGTCACAATATATTGTCGTCAAATTTTACCCTCATCGATTTGTAATTGCGTCTGCCATGTTTTTAAATATACTAATTTTTAACGTAACACGATCATTGACTATAAATAAGTAATTCGATTACCTATATTACATACCGCAAATACTAAATATTAAATCTCTAAAATATTAAATACATAAATACTAAATATTAAATCTCTAAAATATTACATACCACAAATACTAAATATTAAATCAGTAAACATTGCCTAATATTTGTACTATCCAATCCTAACTAAATTAAATTTCCAAATATTATATTGATTCTCAACATTTCTAAATACTACAATCCTAATATGTCTAAATACTATATTAAATCTCTAAACATTGCCTAATATTTCTACTACCAATCCTAACTAAATTAAATTTCCAAATATTATATTGATTCTCAACATTTCTAAATACTACAATCCTAATATGTCTAAATACTATATTAAATCTCTAAACATTGCCTAATATTTCTACTACCAATCCTAATATTTCTAAATATTACAAAATACTAAAATTTCAAAAAAAATTACATATAAATTTAACGGACTTACCTTCAAAAAACGATGAATATTTTTCCCCTCTTTTTTCTTCCCTCTCTCTTTTTTTCCTCTCCTTCCTCTCCTCTTCTTCTCCTCGCTCTCGCTCTCGCTCTCGGCCGGCAGCAAGCAAATGGGCACAGTATCGCGCGCGGGGTATAAAAATACCCCTGGTCGCCTAGGGCATGGGCGATCGCCCCAGGCATGGGCGATGACCTGGCGACGCCCGACGCGTGTCCCGTGCGGCGCGTAGCTCCAAACGGCGCCGTTTCCGACCGTTGGTGGGACCCGCGTTTCGCCCGTACAGGGGGCGATCGCCCCTGGCGGGGGCGACGGCCGGGTATTTTTGAAAATTTCTCCCGCGGGCGACTAGTTCTGAAAAAACGATTTAAAATAAATATTAAATAAAAAAGCCGGTTGTTGTCCCGGCCATGGCCAGGTACACTAGTTTGATTTGAAGGCCGTAAGCTGGGCCCAAACCTGGTACAGTAGATTTGCTCCGCGTTGCTTGCTGATGAACTTCCTCTCTACCCAAAAAAAAACACACACACACACACTGAAACGAGATGAACGACAATTAATGGGAGCTCCCATGTGGCGTTACTGAGCTTGGCATCACCAGTATGTGTCACTGGTACTGTAATTGTACTGGAAGAGTGCATGCGTCCTTGCTATATCAGCTTTTCTACCATCCTCACGAGAGATATATATATATATACACACATATACACATACATATGTACACACATATATATGAAGTCTCTTTTCTATTCTCGAGAGTAATTGCTCCCTATGTTGTATCTCACAATATAGAGAGTATTTCGCGCAATAGAGGGTATGTATATATAGTATATAAGCATATAATACTAGCTATGTAGTATTTATATTTTTTCAGAGGTGGTATGTATATTTTTAAAATACTCCTTTTTATGTCCATATATAAAAGTATTTGTAAAATACGCTAAAAACTATATACTCCCTTGCAATTTTTTCATATGGTTCACATTGGGGTATCTTATAATTATTGTATCGTATCCAAAGTGATAAAAGAGTATTTCAAGTTTGTTTAGATGGTATTTTAAATATGAGAGTAACTACCGAGAGTAAAAGATATTTTCATATATATATATATATAATATATGTATATATATATGTATATGTATATATATGTATACGTATATCTATGTATATATATATACACACGTATAGGCATACGATTGAGGGGCATCAGGAAGGCACACGTGACGGCGCATTCATCTTGTATATAAGTAATCCTGCACTTATCTGTTCGCCATTGCTTTGAGTGATCTGATCTCATCTTGTTTTTCTTCCGACTGCCTTGCAAGTAAGGCTCCCTTCGTTTCAGCTTCTGTTTTAAAAAAATAGATTGTCTATTGAACGGGAGGATTCTAGACAGTTTCTCTCATAATCAAAAGTTACCCTTTACGTAGACGAGGATCCAGCTGAAATCTGATATGATTCTCGCTAGTCTGGTCCAAAACCTAGAAGCCGCAGTTGGCCCGGCCCTATTCTTTCACATAATGAGAAGCAGTTTCTCTTATAATCCAGAAGTTGAAACGAAGGGGCCTTAAATCGATCTCATCGTGCCAAAACGCTTGCATGTCTCTGTTTGATTTAGTGCTTGCATTCATTTTTGTTTTCACAGCTCTAGGAGTGAATGGGGTACGTATATTGTGAGGAGGTCGAAAAAGCCTCCCATGAGGAGCTCCATGGACGCTATGGTTTCCTCTTTCTAGATGCCGATTCATACCGGCGTTAGAATTCGCTTCAGTAATTGAGGTCAGAAATAAAAGCTAGCTCTGTAAGTGCTGGTGGGCAACCGTGCACGGCTCTGGCACCAGATCGATGAACAACATTTTTTTTTCTTTTTGTAGAATGGACTAATTACAACAAGAAAACTGGAAATAATTTCTACTAATTTAATTCATACAACAATTTAAGGAAGCATACATATTTTCATGATCCAGCCTGAAACTTGCCAAAATTACAAGATTGGGTGACAGGTACAGCAACTAATTGAACCCGTTCATATCAAGTTTAACAATTTCTTAGTTGCGGCAACATATAGCACCAACTAAAGATACAGCAACAGTAAAAACATTAGCTCAATTAATTACTGGTGTGTGTATATATATAACCATATATTTGTCACAGTAATCCTCCAAAGGCCGGTTAGCTTCACGATATACATCACAAATTCCATTGGTTATTTTGCAAAGAGATTTTTTACCATCCTTGAGAAAAACCAAAATTTACATTGAGTTAGTACCAAGAGGTAGAATTACCAACTTTGATACGTCTTGGTATCTCATAAGAAAGGTAAAAAGTCTCATCTTGCAAACGTAAAGATCACCAGCATTAAGAGAGAAGCAGGCAGCTCATATTGATCGTCACTCAAAAGTAGTACGAAAGTAGTACCTGTGAGTGCACAACTGGAACCATCTGATGAGTTAGAGGGGGAGCTGATAAAAAAGCTGAAAAGACAAATAAAGAGGCAAAGGGCTTGCATTTGATGCGAGTATCTCTCATCGGCCTCACCACACGCTGTGTTTTATAGCCAACATTGCATTCTTTCTATATATGTGTTTCACGGATACAACAACCAGCAAACTCAGCTTCCTTGCCAATGGAGTGGCTGGTTCCCATTTAAGGAAGCAAGAATCCAACACAGAAACTTGGCAGGTCAGATAGAACAAGTAGAGGGCAAGTCGGTGACTTCAGTCATGGCCTCACCAAGGAGAAGGTCTCTTTGTTTCCCATAATGCAAGCTCTTGCAATGACAAGAATTAGCTCTCTTGCTTTCTTGCCAATGCCAAATGGAGTGCTCGGGTTGCAAACTTGCAACCTGAGAAATGCAATCAGCAGGGTAAGATTGGGAGGCATCAGGACTGCACCCTATAATGAGATGTTGAGCTGGTAAGTGACCAAGTAAAATTTTAATGGCATGATGAGTAAAACGGCTAGAGCTATTTTTGCATTCTTTTCGGTGATTCAATAGTCTGAATTCTCAAATATTTTTGATACAACCTTGTGTTGGCATCACCGTATAGAACAGAATAAAAATGCAGCTGTGCTGAGAGGGAAGACCAAAATGAAACAAAATGGACTGATGCAACTAGCGCACAGTTGATTCACGGAGAGCAAATGAAGGTATGGAATACAAAAGTTTCAAAATCCTAGCGAACTCCTCTGCATCCATATAAGTTACTCAATTTCAGATTGCACAATGATTTTGGTCGTGTGAGCAGCAGTGATCATTAACTTTACCATACGAAAAAACAGAATGGAATTAAGTAGCAGCGATTATCGACAAATGTATGCCTATATGTAACTTACAAATGGTATACTGTCTTTTTATTTTGTAACAAATACAGTTTGTAGAGCCATCTACTTGTCTTTAGAGCCATCCCAGAACTGGAGTCCATGGTAGATGACTGAATTCATTCTATGGAACCTGGAAGGCTGGAATGGTTTACTTTGAGCATTCAATGAATACGCTACAGCATGTGTTGAGAAAGCTGGAAAACAATTTAAGAGGCAGTGATAGCTTTTATGTATTGCAACCGCAGTACCTCACTGAGTCATTGTGGTTTATATAATTGACGAACATGTATTGCAACCCACAATCCTCTGCTTTCAGTAGAGGCACGGCACAAGCCCAAAAGCAGCTCATCTGAAGTACGAACAAGTGAACAACACTCATTCAAGAGTAGTACTATATCACTTAATCTAGGAGGACGTACCACTCTAATGAGTTGCTCATCAAAGATGATGAAAAGGCAAATAAGTGGCCGTAAAAGTATATACATGTGATGTGAGTCTCCTTGGTTTCATCATGATATTTCAATTCGTTGCCATTTGCCAAGACTGCACATGCTTTGCTATATGGGTTTGGGAAAATACAACAACCATCTCAGCTTGCTCACCAATGAAGTGGCTGGGAATAGGATTGAGGGCCATCAGGAATGCACCTGCAACAACATATTCTGCAAGTAAGTAATTATGAACTCAAGTTTTCGATTGCATAGACGACAAAATGTACGGAATCTGTTCTTCATTAGTGATCTGATTTTATATCTTTACTGTTTACTTTGTATACAATGCAAGTAATCCCACTAGTCAGATGCTGGCGGGGGGATGTTGTTTTGTGGTGTGAAACTTGTTTTGAACTTTTTACATCCCTATGCACCTACTTGCTTGTCTTTGCTTGATTAGTACTTGCATTTTTCTCACAGCTGCAAGAGGAGAAAGATAATGACGTGAGCATTGACCTGCTCATAGCTCCAAATCTCAATCAAGTGGGAGCTGGACAATGGCTTCCACGTGTTGTTGGGCATCTAAATTGCATAGACAAAAAGAGATTTGGAACCTATTATTCATTCCTCGGATGATATGATATTTTCAATTGACAATAGGAGTGACTTTGACATCCGATTAGTAGGAATGGTGAGGGACTGAGCTGGCTCACTACCGGACATTGGAATCCCAGCAGAGGATTCCTATAATGTTGAAAGTGATGAGGATGAGGAGGAAGTGCACGGAAGACACTATGTTGGACAGCAATAATCTTTTCAAACACGCTATAATCTTCTACTACTCTGATTTATGACATGTTATCGAGAAAAGGATAATCCTTTTAGCACTGAACTAAATGCAATACTCTTAACATGTCTACCGTTGTATACCCTTTAACACGGGATAGCTGGGTCACAAATAATTGTATGCTGATTCTCTCTTAGTTGCCAAACAAGACAAGTTTTCTTTGAGTGGTGATCTTGTAAACAGAATGAAGTTAAAATAATGAAGGCTGCAAGTACTTACTGAACAAAAACAAATTACAGTGACATAACACCACTGTCCACGTCTAAAGAAAAAGAGCAACATAGGGGTGCCACGAACCTCGTGATATCAATGAAGCTTCAAAATGACAACAACGTTGTTGAAAGACCATAACTACAGCACACTAGCACATACAGACAGGTCAAGGGTAATGAAACTATGCATATAATAAGTAGTCCTATGAATACAATATATCACTGAATTGTGCAACGGACTAAGTACGGGAACATTATATTTTTCTGCATAAGCCTTCCGAAATCAATGTGCCTGAAACTTATCAAGTATGGGAAATTTGGTTGACAGGGCAATACGTAGTTCAACCCAGTGACGGAACTAGAAATTTTTTGTTAGAGATGCATACTTCGCACGTACAACTCTGTAGTTTTTTACAATTATTTCGTAACATCGTAAATCCAACACATATATTTGAAATTTGCTAAAAGCACATTGTAAATAGTTCTAAGGTCTTAAAAATCCCAAACCACCAAAATCAGAACCAATTCAATAAATAAATTTAGCACATTAAAGAGGTGAACTTATACAACTTTTCAAAATTTTGGGGTCCCTGGTACCACCCATGGTTCAACCTGTACTTATAAATTTACTTCCAGCAATTGCAGTAATGAACAGGATACAGAAAAACTAATTAAATAGTTCAATTACTAGCCTATACTGCTATTGATTTGTCAATAATAAATCTCCCAGAGGTCAACTATTTTCACGGTCATAGACTCAGAGAGATAAATCACATATCCAAAAGGTTATCATCGTCTTACAGATGTCGTACGATGCTAGCAACAGAAATCAGGAACACAAATATACAGTAAAGAAAAGAGACGGATGTGATCCTCGAACTGAAACGCACTATTCACAGTCAGTCCAAACTCCAACCTAAGCGCGCGAATGGAGCACGGAGCGGCGTTGTGGCAGTGCGCCGCGCGGTGGGACACTACTACTGATTGTCTCATCCGCGACCCCCATCACTGCCGGGTAGGTCCGAGCAGCGGTGATAATATTATCACTGCCGGTTCCATATTATCACTGCCGGTTCAAACTTCAATCGGCAGTGATAAGAATAGTTTTAATTCCTCGCAGCAATGGAGGTAATATCATTGCCGGTTTAATAGAGAACCGGCAGTGATAAGAAGATATTACTGCCGGTTTATATATAAAACCGGTAGTGATTTATTATTGCCGGTTCTATAGTAAAACCGGCAGTGATAAGACCATTTTCACTGCCGGTTTTACTATAGAACCGACAGTGATATTACTGTTCCCCACTATTAGTTGATGCGAACATAATAAACATTGTAATTATCTCGCACAGAACATATGAAAGCATAATTAGTTAAAAAAACAGAACATATGAAAGCATAATTAGTTAAAAAACAGAACATATGAAAGCAAATTTGTAATTTGCGGGATATGTATTAATTAAAATAACATTTACAAAGCATAATTTGTTCACATTACATATTTAGTCCTAATTATAATAGTCTAATGGCGCGAAGCCCTATATCCAAAACTTCGTCTGTCGTCGTCATCCTCCTCCTCCTCCTCCTCGTCGCTTGAGCTGCCGCTTGATGTGCGGCGGTGCAAATCCTCCTTCTCATCTGAATCCGATTCGGTGGCGGAGTTGGTCTTGCCCCAACGCCGCGATTCCTCGCCATCGCCGGCAATGCCATCGCCATCATTGTCGTCGTCCTCCTCCGCCTTTGCCTCCTCTTCCTCCTCCTCCGCCTCCACCTCCTCCTCCTTCTCCTCCTCCTTACATGAGCGACGGATCGGTGGGGCTCGACCAACACGTGCACGCTTCTTAGGGGTGCCATTGTTGCAACAAAAGTGGATTGTGTGGGAAATGCAACAAAGTGGATTGTGTGGATTGTGACAAGAGTGGATTGGATGCAACAATCTTGGCATTATATAGAGGCGAGAATGGGAAGAACCTTGATTAGAGGAATGTGAAGCGCAGCGGTTGGCGCGGTAGAGGAACGCAAGCCTTGACGGTTGGTGGCGCGGGAGTTGAAAGTTAAGTATCACTTGCGGTTTTATTACCAACCGGCGGTGATAATCGACTATCCTTGCGGTTAATACCTATAGCCGGCAGTGATATATTCTTGCGGTTTAATTTATAGCGGCAGTGATATTTAAATTTTCCGCCGGTTCGTATATTCAGCGGCGGTGATATGTATTTTCCGCATAGCGCAATTTTCCGCGTAGTATGACCTTATCGCTGCCGGTTCGCACGTAACCGGCGGTGATAAGGTATTTTCAGCGTAATATGACCTTATCACTGCCGGTTCTTGGCGAGCGGCGATGATAAGCTATTTATATAGCAATCTTCACCGACCGACGCATTTCCGGCGAAGCGTAAGAGAGGCGCTCTTTGCTCGGGTGTATTTTTCTGGAGAGTCTTTGCGAAATTTGGTGTCGATATTTTGTTCATATTTTTCATCGAATCGACATCTTCTCCGACCGAGCAAAACAAAGAGGAGCTGTATTATCTTGGGAGTTCTTCTTTGAAAAATTGTATTAAAATTTTTCGAGGTTCTTGACTTGATGTATGTTATATTTGTCGTAAAATTTTACTTTACTTGAGTGCTATAGATGTTGATAATTGCTGATTATGCGGTGTGAACAGTTTATGTCAGTCTTGCTCAAATTAAGATCTAGCTAAATTATTGAATAAATTATAATTCATATTGTAGCTAAATTATTGAATAAATTATAATTCACTTGCCGATTTTTAATAGTAAAGGATTGCTAGATGATCAATTATAAATAGTGAGAATTGCTAGTTGAATATTTAAATAATGGGAAATGGTAGATGGATTTTGCAATAATGAAAGTTGGAACATAAATAATTATTTAGAAATATATCCTTATATTCAATTATATGCTTGTTAATTTGTTGTAGATTAATTTAATTTAATAGCTAGCGCTACATAACAAAATGAAATGAAGAAATCTTCTAAATAATTAAAAAATGCTAGATGGATATTTAAATAGTGAAAAAGGTTTGATGTATTATATAGGCAAAATTGCTAGATGTATTTGTAAAACTAATCATTTACAATTATATATTGTTATTTGCATAAATTCATATCCATTTTAGTGATGTAGTGGATGTTTAAGTAATAAAATTGCTAGATGGACAATTATGCATAATTGTAATTAATTTAATTAATGAAAATTTGTTATATGGATTTTAATAGTAAAGATTGCTAGATGATCAATTATAAATAGTGAGAATTGCTAGTTGAATATTTAAATAATGGGAAATGGTAGATGGATTTTGCAATAATGAAAGTTGGAACATAAATAATTATTTAGAAATATATCCTTATATTCAATTATATGCTTGTTAATTTGTTGTAGATTAATTTAATTTAATAGCTAGCGCTACATTACAAAATGAAATGAAGAAATCTTCTAAATAATTAAAAAATGCTAGATGGATATTTAAATAGTGAAAAAGGTTTGATGTATTATATAGGCAAAATTGCTAGATGTATTTGTAAAACTAATCATTTAACAATTATATATTGTTATTTGCGTTATGTGCTTATAATGTGTTTATCGTTTTAATTAATTAGCAATGCATGACTCTTGTAAAGAATAAATTATTTTGATATCGTTTGTTCATATCTTTGAAATGTAGTTTGATATAATTAGCGTAGATGGACCGAAGGTGGATGTATGACACGGACCGTCGTGGTGCGAGTTCTTTAATGGTGTGACTTGTTTTACGAATCATTTACAAGCACACAAGTCGAGAAACTGGCGGACTATATGTGTTGTCCATGCGTTGATTGCAAAAATGAGAAGATGTTTTGTAACATAGAGTCGATCGTGCACACTTGCTTGAAGGGGTTTCAAGGCTGGCTATACCTGTTGGACTGAGCACGGTGAAGATGATATTGTACATGAAGGGCAACACATTGATGAAGATGATATTGTACATGAAGGGCAACACATTGATGGAGATGACGGAGACAACGAAATGACGGCGGTGGAAGATGCGTTCGTTGATACCCACGAAGATGATCTAGATCAAATCTTTGCGTGATGGGGAGGGGACTTCACGAGTGAAAGGGAGTTTCAAAAGTTCCAACAGATGGTAGAGGACTCTACAACGCCATTGTGCCGGTGCAAGGAGGAGCCTGAAAGTCGCATACCGTGCTTTCACTCTCGCAGCTTGAAGGCAAGCAATGGTTGGTCCGATAAGAGCTTTCTTGGTGTTATGTCTCTTGGGGACTTGCTTCAGAGGGTAACGTGTTGCCTTCAACTACGTGCCGTGCCAAGCAAGTTGTCCGCCGTTGGGACCGGAAGTACAAAGAATACACGCATATCCAAGCGATTGCATGTTGTATCGCAATGAGTTTGCGCACATGGATGCTGTGTTGTTTGCAAAGCAAAGCGGTATAAGAACAACGGCATTTATATCGAGAACGAAGATGTCGGGTGAGGCGAAGAAGAAGAGGTGTCCCCGTAAGGTGGTGTGGTATTTCCTATAATCCCGTGCAGGCGATTGTTTGCGAACAAAAGGCATGCCCAATTGCTACGATGGCACGCCAAGAGCGTAAGAAGGATGGAATGCTCGAGACACCTGCGATTCGTGCAATGGAGGAACATCGATAGAAAATATAAGAAGCGCTTTGCATATGATGTGAGGAATATAAGGTTGGGTTGAGTACAGATGGGATGAATCCTTTTGGCAACATGAGTAGTCGTCACAAGACTTGGCGGTGACTTTATGCATCTACAACCTTCCTCCTTGGCTTTGCATGAAGCGAAAGTACATTATGATGCCACTATTGATCCAAGGGCCGAGCAACTTTGGCAATGATATCGATGTGTACCTCAAACCATTGGTTGAAGATCTTCTAATATTGTGGACCGATGGTGTATGTGTATGGGATGAGTATAAAAGAGAAAACTTTATCCTACGGGCATTATTGTTTGTAACCATTAATGATTATCCTGCTCTTGGCAACCTGTCGGGCCGACGACAAAAGGCTTCAACGGATCGTCCAAAGGCTCGGATGATCTGACTAGCCGGTGGTGAAGAACAATGAAAAATGGCTTACATGCGGCATCGTAGGTTCCTCCGTAAGGATCACCCATACCGCAATAATAAGAGAGCTTTTGACGGGACAAAGGAGCGCATTAGCTCGAAGAATCGGATCGGAAGCAGATATTTGCCGCAGTAAAGGACCTTACAATTATTCACGGAAAGGGTGCGGCGGTACATCTATTCCGACTTCCCGGATAAGGCTCCTTTGTGGAAAAAAAATCAATATTTTGGATCCTACCTTATTGGCGGCACACGGAAGTTCGACACGCAATCGGCGTCATGCACATAGAGAAGAACGTGTGTGATAGCTTGCTTGGTATCTTCTTGGACATACCGCAAAACGAAAGATACACTTCAAGCAAGGATGGACCTCGAAGATATGGCGAGGAAGGAGCGCATCACGAAGAAATGGATCTGAGCAAAAGTACCTTCCATGACTGCTACACTTTGAGCAAGAAAAGAAAATTAGCGTTTGAATGCTTGCACGGAATCAAAGTTCCGTCTCGTTACTCTGCTAACATAAAGAGACTAGTCTCAATGAAAGACTTAAAGTTAATTGGTATGAAGTCTCACGATTGCCACGTGATGATGACAGATGCTTCCAATTGCAATTAGGGGGTTACGCCGAGAAAGTCCGAGACCCAATTATCAAGTTGTGTTCATTCTTCAACGCGATTTCACATAAGGCCATCGATCCATTAATACTAGACAAAGCTGCAGGAAGGCGTGGTTCACACTGCTGTGCGGGCTTGAGATGTGTTTCCTCCATCTTTTTTGATATTATGGTCCATCTCATTGTTCACATTGTGAAAGAATACTGAATTCTTGGTCCCGTATTTCTACATCGGATGTACCCATTCGAGAGATTCATGGGGTTATAAAGAAATATGTTCAGAATCAAATCGACGAAGGCTGCATTGCCGATGGTCGGGGAACCGAGGAGGTCATTGAGTTCTGCGTCGATTATATGGATCTCAAACCGATTGGTGTGCTCGTATCTCGGCATGAGGGAAGGCTACAGGAAAGGACACTAGGCGAGAAATCGACGTACTAGCAATCTAGCTGCATTTACACAAGCACATTTCGCAGTTTTGGGACAATCGGTTGTGGTGGCCCCATATGTCGACATGCACAAGAACGTGCTATCCAAAACAAACCTGTGGAGGTCGAGAGGTTGGCTCGCAAGAAACACAGAGATAATTTGGCGATTGGTTGTGTAGACACATGATGCGTCGGAGACGAGATCGCACTCAGCTTGAAATTGTTGGCTCGAGTGGACCGTCAACTACAATTCGGACATTCAAGGATCGACATAAATGGTTTTACATTTTATACAAGAGCGCAAGATAAAAGAGCACCAATCAAAATAGCGGTATCCGTATAGATGCCTATGACAACAATGGAAATAGGCAAACCTACTACGGATTCATAGAAGAGATTTGGGAGCTTGACTATGGTCCTTTGAAGGTCCCTCTCTTCGGTGCCAATGGGTCGACTTCCGTGGCGTGAATATCGACAAGCACGGCATCACTACCGTGGACCTCAAACTCGTCGGATCTGAGAGAAGAACCATTCGTACTTGCTAATTACATTACACAAATCTTCTTTATGGCCGGCGAAGCTAACAAGGGCGCCACGTGGTTATTCAAGGAAAAAGAAGGATTGTCGGAGTTGAGAATGTTGTCGACGAGGAAGAGTACAACCAATTCGATGAGCTTCCCCTTTGGAGAGGGCGTTGACCTAAGTACCATGGAAGAGCGGTGTGGCTACATACATACGCCGCGATCATAACGAAGGTCGAGTCGTAGCTTAGTTGTAGTAATGAAATGTATGCTTTCTTTTGTATGAACGACATGTTTATTTTCTCATATGTAACAATTATTGTAATATATGCAATAATGGAAATTGAGGTTATGCTTTCTTTTTATCAAATTGAAAGTTTTATTGCATTTGGATTTTTGTGATTTTGACTGCACTTGAATTTGTTCGAATTTGACATCATTTGTTGTTCAATTTGATAGCATTATTTGATTTTAGAAATATTAAAACAATTAAAAAGTTAGCAATCTGATTTTTATATGAACGGGTAACTAGATTTAAACTGAAACTTTCATAAGTAACTAGGAAAATGGCAATGATGTTCACTTCCTTTCTGTGCTAGTAAATCATGCTATTGCTGCAATCCAACTAAGAAAAGTATCCAAAAATTCTGAAACAAAATCATGGATGTACATCTCATCTTACCCCATCTACATATAAAATTTCATGATCAAATTTGTCCTATATTAAGAGTAATAAAAAAGACAAATTTTAACAGAACATGGGCAAAGAGCTTATCACTGCCGGTTGTACAATGGACCGGCAATAATATTCCACTATCACTGCCGGTTGTACAACGGACCGGCAATAATATTCCACTATCACTGCCGGTTGTACAATGGACCGGCAGTAATATTCCACTATCTTGCCGGTTGTACAACGAATGGCAATAATATTCACTATCACCGCCGGTTGTATAACGGACGGCGATAATATTCCACTATCATTGCCGGTTGTACAATGGCGAAGTGATATATTATCCTTGCGGTTGGTATGACCAACCGTAGTGATATTCCACCACTATAAATAGAAACCCGCGCCTTCCTCTCATTTACCTTAGCCTAGCCCGCGCCTCCTCTCACTTTTTACAGTTGCCGTCGCCTCCGAGCTCCACGCCTTGGCGCCGGACCACCGCCGTCGGTTCGCGTCGAGCTCCCCGAGCCGCCTCGACTTCCGATTGCCGTCGCCTCGCTCGCCTTGCTCGCCTCGGACCGCCGCGTCTCCTCCCCACCGTCGCCTTCACCTCCCCACCGTCGCCTCGACCTCCCCACCGTCTCCCCGCCGTCGCCTTGGTACTGCTCTTGCGATGTGCGAATGTGGTTGTGCAGATGTGAATGTGCAGATGTGAATGTGAATGTGAATGTGAATGTGAATGTGCATGTGATTGTGAATGTGACTGTGAATGTTTCAGATGTGCATGTGCAGATGCTAAGGGGCGATCAATTCATTTGGCTTGGGGACCTAGCATGTGGGTATAGTGTTGATGAGGATTTGGGACTGCAATAGACAATTTGTGACAACTAATCTCAGATTTTAGATTGCTGTTTGTTGCTCTGTGATGAACTAGGGTAAAAGTATGACCGAACATTTATCTCTCTGTTTTAGGCCTTGAGCTGTAGACTGTTATTTTCTCAATCATATTTTCTGTCAAGACTTGTTATGCTAGCTCTGTGTTACGATGCTATTAGAGTCGCCACGGTGACACCGTGGTTCTTGCGCAGACTTGATTAGTTTGAATATGAACCGATACTTACTCATTAATTCTGATTAGTTTGATATTTGCTCGATTGATTAATATATTGTAGTTCTTGCGAACTCATTTAATACCGGTGTAGTCTGAATCGATAACTGAATCTGGCTTAATTCTTGTCTTGGTTTGTTTAAAAGCGGCATTAGAGATAATCTGGAATTGGTAATCTGAAAGCATTGCTCGACTATTGATAGATTCGACATTTCCACATGCTATGGAAGTCCTGCTTTCGGTTAACAAGGAATTAATTTGATCTGGGTATAATTCTTGTGATAGATTCTTAATTGTGCATTTAAGGTGGTAAGAGTTCAAGGCCTAATGCATAGAATAAATTGTTAGCCGATTCGTGATTGTAGTAAAGATTCTAATCTTTACTCTAACCCTAAATCTGAGAGCACCATATTCATTTTATTGTCTTTGAGGCAAGAGGTATAATTCATATTATGTATGACTTAACCATGGTTCTTGTTGTCTTGTTTATGTCATACATCTTGTTTGTGAATTATATATTCTCATATATATGCTTAAGAGGGATAATGAACAAAGTCTTGCATGCACCATTGTATTGCTACTTGATTCAACAAAATGTCAAGCAACAGGGGTTGCCTCCAAATTGTGGATGATGCTTGTGAGTTGGCATTTGGCCTTCCATGTCTTGTGAGTTGTGAGCTAGTCCAAATGCTTTGAGTTAGAAACTTAGACTTGGTTCCGAATTCATTATTAAACTCATATTCATGACTTATTGAAAATTGTGATGTCCAAGCATTGGGGTGGTCTTCATCATCGGTGATCTTTACATATATGTGTTCATGGATAGCTACATGCTATGGAAGACTAACAATTATTACTAAGGTAAGGTTGTCACAAATTAGTCTATTACTCGTCCCTTGTGGCGAGGAGGGCCTTTGGGCAACCCGACATCTGAGAACACTCAAAATAAACAAGTTGAGCTTTATGCTAGTTGCCTTGTGAATTCACATCTGCACATGTCTTTGTTTTGATCATTTTGCTCTGTGGTTATTTATATTGCAGCCAAAAGTAAACTTCAATTTGGTGCTTTGTATATCTTCTTGAAAGATGTATACATGTGTTGTAAATATTTGTTTCGTAAAGATGTATACATGTGTTGTAAATATTTGTTTTGTGCCACTAATTGTAATAGTAAGTAGTTGTAGTTCATTTAGTTCATAGTTGTGCCACTAATTGTAATAGTAAGCGGTTGTATGAAATTTCAAGATTCATTATATCTGAGAGTTACAAAAAGAAAATTCGACAAGTTTATAGAGTTTAAACTTGCTTAATTTTCTCTTGTTTGTAACTCTCGATATATAATGAATTTGATCTAATTTTATGTGTATGTATATTTTGTTGACAAAAAACGTATGTGTTTTAAAAAATAAGCCCTGCAAGTTCAAGAAGCATGGGTGTCACGAGGCGTCAATTACTGCGAGGCGAAGCCATGTGAGACATGCTCGCTTGAAATGGACTTGGGACTTAGTTCTTCTTTGTCTTCTTTCGCGTACCCTTGTCCATAGAACATGAAATTTTTCATTGGAAAAGTTGGACACGCGATACTCCATGATCAATGAAGAAGAGGAGCGAGGAAGCCTATGCACGTGTAGTGCAGCGGAAGAAGACAAAGAAGAACTAAGTCCCAAGTCCATTTCAAGCGAGCATGTCTCCTCATGGTTTCGCCTCTCAAAATTCTGACGCCTCGTGACACCTATGCTTCTTGAACTTGCAGGGCTTATTTTTTTAAAATCATTTTAGTGTGGAATATATTCTTAACAATATATGAATTTTTTCATTTCGAGATGTATATGTATCATGTGATTTTTTTCTAATGTATAAGTATCATTTTAAAGTTACATGTGCACATGTTTGTAGCATGAGGTGATAACATTTTGGATTGCTAGGAATGGCCTCGAATGGGGACAAGTGCCGAGGGAGTTCGGCCCTCGAATGTACACAGTAGGAGTGGGTAGCCCAACTGCTACTTGAACCTCTGAGGATATTGATATGGAGCAAGCCGACGCCACGACCATGGACCAAGTCGACGCCATTGCCATGGACCAAGTCGACGCCACTAACATGGGCGAGGTAAAGTATTAGTGCGTTGTGATTCCCAAAACATTGTAGGGTCATACGACTAATAACAAGATCAATTGTAGGCTCAAGCGTCTGGTGAACAAAGCCGTGGCAGGTCGTGGTCCGAGCAAGATGCCTAAGGCGTTCACAACATAGTCCAGCTCTCGGAAGTCGGGAACTGCTATACCAGCGTCGGCGTTAGCGCCGTCTGAGACGACTGCTGGAGTACTTGCTAGGGATAACGTGCCCATCATCTATAGATCATGGACCGGCGCGAAGGTGATCGATGGGTGGTTCGATGACTGAAGGACTCGCTATGGGGCAAGCTAAAACAAGTATTCCATTTCCCCAAGGGTCGAGTTGGTTGCAAAGCGTGCACTAGGTATCATGTGCACATCTGGAAGAATTGGAAGACTCAAATTGAATAAGACCTATGTGAAGAAGAATGTCACGCCAAATTTTAACATGTTACCAAAGATAAGAGAATTTTGGAAGGACTTTGTGGAGTCTGAGGTTCAAGAAGCCAGACAGTGAGTCAGAAGAACAAGGCTAACGCGGATAAGAATATGTACCCTCACACACTAGGCACTGGTGGCTACGTGAAGAAAATACCTGCATGGGATAGGCGCGAACAAGAGCTAATCCTCAAGGGCGTTACTCCTGCGACGGCCGAGTTCACTGCACGATCAAAGCACTGGTTGCTTGGGAGGGGGACTTCTGTCTCAGAAGATGGCAGCTTGAGCTTCAGAGGCGATAGAGCCCGGAGGTGTCATGAAAATATCGGATGCTCACGGGAGTCTTCCCAAGGGCTTTTCATTCCACGAAGGAGAATGATGAGTCGATCTTGCTATACTGGTAACGAGGGAGCATCCTGGGCGCACCCGAGGAGTTGGTTTGGTGCCGTGGAAAGAAGGCTTCCCAGATGACACATTGTCGTACAAGCGGCCGAAAAGAATAAGAGAATATGAACTGCAAAGTCAAATACAAGATGCTGTGGCAAGAGCGTTAGAGGAAGAGAGAGCGAAGCTGGATCAAGTTGTGGAGCAAGCAGTACAGAAAGCTCTGAGCTCACGACCGCCACTCGATGACAGCCCTCCGAACCTCAGTCACGGTGTTCTTAAGAGCAGCTGCGCGTCCGCAACGATTCCGGGAGAGCATCGACTCCATTTTCCAGTGGATGACATCACAGAACCGACACCGTGCAAGCTGCATTTGTCCGCACATGGCATTACCATCAAGGTGGCTGATGGCAGGGCTTGGCCATGCGCCTCCTCGCGAGTTACTGACCGCCGCCTAATACCGCGGGATTCGCTAGGGTCGAAGTAAGGCGGTGTAGTCCGACAATATCGCAAAATGGAGGTAGAGATTCCTGGCGAGGACGGAAAAAACAAACTTGGAGAAAACGTGCATGGCTTCCTTGCGTGGCGCAAGAGCTTGATTATCTTCAGCTCGGACGATGAGGCCGACAACGACGACGATGATGATGAGCCGCACTCTCCACACGACGATGATGATGAGCCGCACTCTCCTCCGTCGGCACCAGTTAGGACAAGTCCAAGTCCTCCGCCGGCACCATCCACAAAAGGACCAACTCCTCCGCCGGCACCAGCCAGGAAAAGTCCAAGTCCTCCGCCGGCACCATCCAGAAAAAGTCCAACTCCTCCTCCGGCACCAGCCAGGAAAAATCCAACTCCTCAGCCGGCACATAAGAAGAGTCGAACATCAGCACCATCTCGGAAGTCCGCATCGTCTTGTACCAAATCTCGGTCATCTGTGAAGGCAGCCTGACCTCGGAAGAAATTACCGGCCGATATGATCAAGAAGAACGCAAAGAGCAAACGAAGGCGAGGTAACATCTCACTTCCAAAAGGTGCCATCACCCGAGAAGACTAAAGTCGATGCTAATGCGCAGGAGTTTTTCTTGAGTATGGCAAAAGCCAAAGAGACAGGCGGGCTTCGAACCTTCGAAATGTGGGACTACGGCGCATCTCGTAAAGCAAAACTTGAAGATGGCTAGTGCTGAGGCGTCGATGTCGCAAGCTCAAAAAGATGCTGCTGAACAACGTCGTAATTACGAGCTAGGTCTAAGCTGGAAGTACATTAAGGGGCAACCGATGGCTCCCCCAAAAGATTTAGAGAACCTAACAACAAAATTGCGACGCGTCCATCAGTATTACATGCAGCAGTGCCAAGAGGGTATGTGGGCGATCCCAGTGAAATACAAAGATTCGGATTTTCACAATGGGGATGGCATGTTCAGTTAGAGTTCGCGAATTGTATATGTTGTCTGGGCGGATGCTCGGGCGTCCTTCGGGTCGACCGTGGACTTTGTAAGTCTCTATTTATATTATTGTATATTCTTCTACCGTTCAACTCTGTATGTCTAACTTGTTTTTTACATATGTAGAATGGAGATACAATTATGTGCAAAAATAAGGATGAAGCTTTAGGATTTCTCGATCCGGGGCTTGTTAACGAGAAACTCGTCGTGATGACCCAAAGTTTGTTGAAGACTATTTATTTAAGACTTTCTTCAAGCCGAGAAAGAAAACCTCCGTGCTTGTACCCTATAACTTTCAAAGACGTATTACCCTACTTCTAATATTGTTTTACTATTTTTGCGTGACACGGTGTGGGACTAATAGGTCGTGTTAACATATATGTCTAGTTATCACTTTGGGTCCTCCTCGTCATCGAGTTAGAAGCTAGCGGTGGTTTATGTCTTGGACTCGTTGAGAAAAGAACTTCGTGAGTATGAACATAATTTTGGAAGATGATGAGCAGTAAACTCGATCGTTGCGTTATTGCTCTAGTAATATTTTATTCTATTGTATTTAAGGTTAATTACTATTTAAAATCATTCAGCGCAAGATTCACACGGTATTGCAAGAAAGGTGGTCCGTGATCTTCCCTCTGGACAACTTTCAAAGTAATAACAGACTTTCCAAGCATGAGACAGACCGGAAATAGTTTATGCGATACTACGTATGTACAAATTTACATGCAATTGTCACGAAGAGTATCGGCTATAACGAAGACATGGTATATAATTACACATTCATGCCTACTTTTCTTTCATTTAACATCTATCATCATTAATTAAATTTTTCTTTTCTTCAATAACAACGCTCCAAGCCGAGAACCAATCGATTATTGTCGAAAGAAATTTTAGCAATTCAAGAGCATATCATTGGATTCATTGTGAACAGGTCATCGATCCAAAGGGCGAGTTCCACGACGGAAGCTTCGATCTAAAGTGAGCGAGATGTACTCACACTACATTTGTGAACAGACTATTAATTGTAAAAACTAAATATTGTGATGCTTTAATATATTTTAATTATGATCTAACGACGCTTCATATACTATATATTTGAAGGCAACATATCATGTGCACAGGCCTTCCCGTGTACACATCGTGCACACCAACTAATAAAAGTCACGAAAACTCGAAAAATTTTGTAGATGTACTTCATAGATTACTCTACCTATGTATAAAATTAGAGTTCAAATTCAATACATATGAGGACTTACAAAAAGAGTTTTGTAAGTCCTCATATGTATTGAATTTGAACCTGCTTTGAGATTCGGTTGTCCCGCCGGTTCGTCTAGGAACCAGCAAAGTGATGTACTGAATCACTTTGTCGGTTCGTCGTATAAGCCGGCAGAGATATACATATATCACCGCCGGATTCTAGGTTGAACCGGCAGAGATAGTTGAGTATCCCGCCGGATGCTAGTGTAAACCGCAGAGATAGTCTAATATCATTGCGGTTGTATAATGAACCGGCGGTGATATATTATCACCGGTTCTGAGCGGCAAGTGATAACCCCGCCAGATCATCGCCGACCAATCACGCCGGCGCCCATAACCGGCAGTAATGGCGTGGACGAACCGGCAGTGATGACCTATTCTGTAGTAGTGGGAACCGAAGGCCGCGGTTGGCGACGGCGGCGCGGTGGCGGTGAGTTTGGGACGATCTCGTCGGCGAGGTTTGACCCGGAGATGGGCCCTATGGTTTGACCAAAATATAACTCAATGGGCTGGCTCCTCATTGCGCTGTGATTGCCATGTAATTTGGCCCAAACTTGGTGGCCCATGATCCTCTCCTCGCAGCTTTTCTTAAAAAAAAAAACTAAAAGCTCTAGTATCTCTAGCATTCATTAAAGAAGAGAATGGGCATCCGGATGAATCCTAAGATTCGAACTTAGGTAAAGGAGGGGAGGTCACCCACGTTTTGCTTTGCTATCATAAGAATAAGATGCAATCCAGATGAACCGCAAATATGCTTTTCGTTGTGTCTCATCGTCTCCTCCCATCTAAATTTTCTTTCCTCAATGTGACCCTCTCATCTCTATCTAACGTTCGACATGATTCTAAGCAGTCGAACGCTTCATTTTACTTGTAATGTCTCTACTATTTTTCCTACTTAAATGCATGACAGAACTCCTGCCCTTCCCTTCAAAAAAAATTTCCTAAGATTCGGCTCTCGTGGCATGCAGCTTGGAGCTCATAAGAAAAGGGATTCTCCTTTAAAAAAAGGGAAGAAAACAAAAACAAGAACAACATTGATATCATTCAAAAGTAGTACTGCTCCCTGATCTACATGGACCACTGAAACATGCAATGCCATGAACTCGTGCATGCGGCGCGGCGTTGAAATTGAAATGGTGGTTTTGTCAGACAAATTGAAATGCATGATAGCAACCAGAGCTCGCTCAGCTTGCTCGGCAATGGAGTGGCTCGCCGGGTTCTCTGAATCTGTCTGACAACTACAAGCATAAATTCTTAGAAAAGATCGTTTTAATGAAGGTCCCGCAACCTGCGATGAACAAAACTTCGAAGCTTCGCTGACTAATCCACCTAAAACAACAAATTAAGCAAGGGTGAGTACTTTCGTACTCCGCAAGACTTAAGGTGGTATTTGCAAATGCATAAGTGCAGGCCAAATCAAAGGAGGCTACTACAGTTAATTTGCATAAAACGAAATTGAATTTGTAAATCAAGTTATTTGCAAACAGAATTTATAAGAGCAAGTTTGATATCAAATAAGTAAAGCATAGTAACACTCACAGTCCTCCATGATGTGAGCGACGAGTTATTAAATCCTGAAATCCATCAATGTCGGCCCTTTGACATAAAGCACAGTTGCAAAATAAATGATACCAACCCTTTTGAAAATAATAAAACATCTAACATTGGAATGACTTCACCAAGTGCCTATGACCGCGGGCATGGCTAATCGATTAGATTTATACTCTGCAGAGGTGTACAACTTTACCCATAAGGAATGATCAACCTTTTTGCGAGAACATTTCGACACACGCCTTCAATAGATGTGTGCCTGCCAGGCTATCATATATAGCCGTTACATTACCTAGACATGACTTCGATCCAGCCCGGGACGTTAATCCTCGCTAGAGGAACAGAAACACACACACATGACGTGGTCCCTTTCACGTATACCCAACACACACACCGTTTCTGTTCATGGTAAGGCGTACACTGTTGCAATGGAAAGTAGAAACTCCCTCCAAGCAGACCAAACTGGAATGCCTGTGCAAGCTCCCGTCTACCAAAGAGCAAAGCCATGTCTAAATAACTTAATAGGCTAAGGCTACCCCATAAATAGCCCTCATGGTTGCACGGAAATTCTTGGATCGATAGCATCCCATTGCTCGGTCCTTAAGTTGACACGGGCGATACTTCACCCTACACTACGTGCAAGACCCTTATTGCACATCCGACTATTGCCAATAATCACCCGCATCAAACCATAGTTTTATTTTCGGTTTTTAATCAAAATACCAGCAACCAACAGTGCCATTTCCAACCATTTTCAGGAAACAATTTTGATTTGATCATGCACATTGCTGATTCTAAAGCATGACTAAGTATGAATAATATGAACGATATACCCATGATGACATTAAGTAATGCCTATCCTCAATCTAGGGTTACCAAGGTTTACATGTCCATAATTATCAAAGAAGGTTCATGAGATAACAGGTATAACTACCAGCACCACAAAATAGCAAGTTTACAGAAAGTAAACGCCTGTATAAATTGGTTTAGTAAAACAAAAGAAAATTAAATAATGGGATCAATATGATCAAAGGGGTGCTTGCATTGCTTAATCACTGTTTACGACGATGACAGAATCGAAGATGATGAAGGCGACGGCGGAATCAACAGCGTCAGGCTCTACACGTCGATCAACGGAAACATAGCGAATAACTAACTTTAACAAGGACAAAAAGAAAACAGATAGCAAGAACAAATAAAGACTTCACAAGAATCAGGGATTGCTCTTTATGAATTTATTAATCTTGTTTTACGAATTCAAGATGCAAAAATTATTTAGATTAATATAATTCATCATTAGTGGCAAGGTTCATTGATTTTAATATTCATAATATGGGTTTCTGGCAACTTTATCACTTAGGGGTTTTGCTCTATTAGGATTCAGATTCAAAGCAAGATTTAATTAATATTCTAGTTATAAAAAGCTAAATTATTGTTTTAGGCTACTAGCATTATTTACATGATATTTAAGAAGGTTCTGGTGATACAAATATCATAATCATTGACTTCTCATTTATACTCAAATTTCATTCATTCATATTATGCTCTTCTGAAATGTGAATACTTAGGGTTATTAAGCTATCAAGATTAATATGCAAAGCATGTTGAATCAAGATTCTTTCTTCGGATTATGATAGTATGAACTTTTTAGTGTGTTTCTAAATTAGTTTTATAAGATTTAGTATTTAGACAGTTATTTTATTTGCAGTTGAAATAGTCTAAATGATCATGTTTGTAACCTTAAATCGGCTAAGATTCAAACTTAATTTCCAACTACACTATACATGATTCTTGATTCATTTTCTAGGTATTAGCAGGGGATAACCCTAAGGGGTATTTTAAATCTGGTTCCACATTAATCTGGTGTTGGCCGTGATAGTTTATATGCATGCAAAAGAATAAAGTCTTTTATAAACTTAATTTAAATTAGTTACTTTTGTCAATCATTGGATTCTTATACTTAAGAATATGTTAAGATTGGCTCTACTTATTCTGCTACTTAACTCATGATGCCATACGCAAATATATATATAGTTCAATTACTCAAATATGTGTATTTCAGCAAAAGGGGTTTGGACATAATTTAAAACCTTATTTCAACACCTCTGCTGATTCATTTAAAACCTTATTTCAACAGCTCTGCTGATTCATATGGTTTGATTTATCAGGGATCTAGTTCTTCATGATTCATGCCCTTATCCTTCATTATATCCACACACACACACACACACACTATATATATATATATATATATATATATATATATATATATATGTATATTTATGCATATTCTTCTTTATAGACAAGGTTGGTAATCTTTAAGCATATTAAGTTAGTGCACATATGAAATTCACTGAAACATTTCAATAGTGATAAGTCACTTAGTTTGATACACATTCATTCTTTAATTATTTCAGCACATCAAGATGACTTACTGCCATCCTAAAATTTGGAGATCCATTTTACCTATCTTGAATTTCTTTTGAATGAATCATGTATTTTGAATGTTTATTGCATTACAATTAATATTTATTAGAAAAAGATACAAACAAAGTTGAAATGTAAATATTTTTATATATTTGAGTTTCGGAGGTGTAAAGTTATTTCATTTTAAGTTTATTTGTAAACTTTTTATGTATAGTGCATATTTGGCCCTTTAATTTAAATTTGCATTTCAAATTCATCTATTACTGTTTTTCAAAATATTTTTATATATTCTGGAAGTACTTGAATTTACATGAATTTAGGAATTTATTTCATCTCATTTGGACTGAAAATGTGAAAGATATTCATGATTGAATATTTATCCGGTTAGAACAGTGTATTTAAAAGAATGAAATGCGCTTTTGTATCAGAGGAAGCGATTTTGTACCAAATGCACTGGAGACTCTTGGCGTTATTGACTGGTAGGGTCCACGCGACAGAGACAGAGAACAGGGCACCGACTAAGGGATGGCGGCGACGGCGCTTCGGTGATCTTCTGGCGACGGCGAGGGCACGGAGAAAGAGAGCTCGGCGAGGCACACACAGGAGTGGAGCCGATTCGGCTGGAGAAGGTCGGAGGCGAGTTGCAGCCGAGGAGGGGCCGACGGCGCTAATGGCGGACTAGTGGAGAGCAAACATCAGTGCACTAGAGCTCGAATGGGTAAATGATTGAGCATCAAAGAGCTACTAGGAGTCCATTTTTGAGGTTTATCGGAAGGGAGAAGCTCCGAGGAGCTCTGCCATCGTGCGCCGGTTTTGGGGAAGATGAGCTCACAGTGGCGGCGACATTTTGCAAAAGAAGTTCCAGGGATTGTTGAGGGGTTTTACTTAGTAGCTTGTGAGGATGCTTCGGCTCAGAAGAATTTGGAAATGGGTTGCTCCATCTCTCGATTTGATCTCGGCTCTGAGCTTCAAGGGGTTTCGGCCATGGCGGAAAGGCAGGGAATGTTGGGCGCTTTGGTTGAGGAGAGAAAGGGAAGGATGAGGGGAATGAAAACGCAGCCCCAGGTGATCATTTGGGGGTATTTATAGGCAAGGGAAAAGGATGAGTTCGCGCTCAGGTTTGCTCGGTCTCAGGCGAAGCCTTCACCAGGTGCGACAAGGATGAACACCGGCGGCTCAGGTAGGCGCAAGGGAGTAGGCATCACCGTGGCGGTCTCTGTTTGCTTGGGCGGTGCTCTGCACAGGGGCAAGTGGGCTGGCCGGGGAAGGCGCGAGAAAGCGCAGAGACAGAGCGAGACTCGGGACAAGAAGGAGAGGGGAGAAGCTAGGGCGTGGGGTGTCTGACCGGTGGGGTCGGGTCCCACTGGCAGCGAGAGGAGAATGCTGTGCCGAATGCCAGCGAAACACAGCAAACAGTGAACTGGGCCCACTCGCTAGTGAAGGAAGGCAACCGACTTAAGGAGTCAACCGGCTTGGTTCTCTGAATTCACATTAATTGTCCTGTCAATCCTTGCCGGAGATTTTTCATAATTTTGTGTAGTCTCTTCTGGAAGTAGATGATCTCCAGGAAAAAGTTTAGATTGAAATAATTTTTAAATTATTTACTAAAATTCTAACACTGCACAATGCACAGAATTTCAAATTTCTGTTTTTGATTTATCAGACAATTCAAATATTTTTTAAACTTTTTGAAACTTTGTTTTTAAAATTATTTTGAGCTAAGTGTTATTATATAAAATTTTGAGCTTAAAATATTTCTCCATTATTTTATAAAAATTCTGACATTCCATTTTACAGCTTTTTCTAGTTCCTGTATTTGAATTATTTGGAGGCTTATCCAACCTGGTAAATTCTTGATATTTTTACCAGAGGTAAATCCTGTACAAAGGATGCTTTGGTAATTTTCTCAGCTTCAGATAAACTATTACTATTTTTCATTAATTCGAACGATGCACTGTTTCCAGTCAAGTTTGTCTTTTCCATCATTAATACTATTTTTACCATGCAGTAAAAATAAAAGTTACCTGGTAAAAAGTTTACCCGAGGATTAAAAATCCAAATATAAATTTTTCAAGATTTTACTTTTATCTTTTTATCTTTCTACCATTATCCATTCATTAATTTTCTTTATTGATTTTTCATGTAATGCAAAATTCCAAAGAAAATTCAAATAAAACCAATAATGGCAAGAAAACTCAGAAATAATAATATTCAAATTCAAAATGTACATTTCTATTTTACTGTATTTTTCGGGATGTTACATTTATTATCAGTTGAGGCAATAGCACTGATGAAAGATACAGCAACAGTAAAAACATAACGATCGGTTTGTAACAGTAATCCTCCAACGGCCAATTAGCTTCGCAGAGCTACATCAAAAATCCCACACGTCATCTTGCAAGCGTTCACATCTCCAGCGTTAGAAGAGAAAGCCAGGCAGCTCATATTGATCCTCAATCAAAAGTAGTACTAAAGTATTACCTGGAGTTTACACTGCTATAAGGCTTGCGTTTGACGCGGGTCTCTCTCATTGGCCTCACCATGGTGTTTCATAGCAATTAACGTTGCATTCTTTCTATATATGTGTTTGGCAAATAGAGAACAACCAACTGCTCAGCTTCATCCACTACTACAAAAAAATCTCTTTCTTGCCAGCCTATCATTGTTGGTTCGGCTAGAACCGGCAGTGATAATACTTTCACTATCGATTCATAAACTAGACCGGCACAAATGCTCGACAAAAAAGAATCGGCAGTGATAGTAACTTATCCTGCCAGTTCTAAAAAAACGGCAACGATACTATTACCACCGGTTCTTTTTAAGAACCGGCAGTGATAAGTTACTATCACTGCCGTTCTTAAGAAGAACTGGCGGTGATAATGGAGGAAGTATCACTGAATCCGAACCGGCAGTGATAATAGTATCGCTACCGGTTCGGAATTCGAATAAACAGTGATAATAATATCACTGCCGGTTCGGAATCCGAATAAATAGTGATAATATTTTTGAAAAATCATAACTTTTTCATACGAAGTCGGATGGAGACAAAATTTATATGAAAATTGTAGCTCTCGATGAGATCTACAACTTTATAGTTGACAACTTTTTTATTTGAAGTCATTTAGATGTCCAAATAATCATTGAAACTTTTGGATATGAAGGGATAAATTGAAAATATATCTTATAGTAGTTGAGAATTGTATGTTAGGTGAGATGGTAAGAGGAGTTCACACAAAGTAGAAGATTACAAATTCAAATCCTAACAACTGCACACGCGCGTATTTCGCGCGAAAATCCAAAAGATGGTGTTGCTCCCAGCACCAACGTATAGGATTGTGGGGCATCGGGAATGTGCCTGCAACTACATATTCTTCGAGTAAGTAATTATGAACTCAAGCTTTTGACTGTATAGACGATCGTATGGAACAGGGAAAACATTGTCGGTTTCCTCTCGAAGGATCTTAGGATAGACAACATTCGTCAGTCACACAACATGCTCCGTACCCATTAAGGTGAACATACACTCGTCTTTTATTGTTGAGAGCGCTAGACATTGAATTGAAGGTGGCAATGCTTGAAAGAGAGAGATGCATGTTGATGCAGTCTATCTAAGAGTTGTAGTTTTAACTTTTAATGAGTGCTTACAATTTTTGGGAGGAAAAGATAATGGACTTGATTGGTACTGCTATGTTTTTTAAGCTTGTTTGACCTAGCTTCTGGAAGTCGTTGATTTCGACTTGTTATATTGTGAAGTTTGCTGGTTCCTTTAATTTAATCTGGAAATTGATTTGTTTCAACTTTTATATTTAGAATTCTGCTGATTCAATCTAATTATCCAATCATCAAAGTGGCCCTATGTTTTCCTAGTGCTACTGCGAACTAGTAGCAGAAAGCAGGAGGTGTGAAACACTAAAATTGTGTAGAGAGGTTTTCCATTCTTATAAGAAAACAGCCTTACATTTGTCTCATGTGAACAACATTTATTCAAAAACAAGTGTGGTATTACCCTTAATCTACAAGGAACACTGGAGTAACCATCCTGAGCTGCTCAGGAGCTGACAAAAAGGCTGAAGAGACAAATAAAGGGCAATAAAAGCGTGCATTTGATGAGAGCATCCTTGGCCTCGCCATGGTGTTTTTATTGCCATGCTTACTTTCGATTTGGCAAACCCAACATATCCAAGCTTGCTTGCAAATGGAGCGGCTGGGTTTCTGCATCAGTTGGCATCACAAGCTCTCAGCGATGTAGGATTGAGGGGCATCGGGAATGCACATGCAAGAAAAAAATTCTACTTGTAAGTAATCATGTCCACAAGCTTTGAATTGCCTAGACAAGAAGAGGTTTGAAAATTTTTGTTCATTTTTTGGATGATATAGTATTCTCAATTGAAAAGTAACTTGGACCTAATATCGATAGGATTGGTGGGACTGAGGTTGCTCAGTACCGGACATTGGAAAATGAGAATCATAGCAGCGGATTCCTATGATCTTCTCCTTCTGATTCACCTCCTCGTCCTCATCCTGTTCCTTCTCCTTATCCTCCTTCTTATACAATATTACAGTAGAGTAGTTCTGTGACATAACACAAGTATACACCTTTGAAAAAAGAGAAACAAAGGAGTGCAATGAATCTCATTATATCTATGAAGGTTCAAAATGATAACATTGTTGTACATACACCATTTTTCGGTTAATGAAGCAATAGTACAGCATTGTAACTTGGCAGGTCACATAGATGACAAGTAGAGGGCAATGAAAGCGTGCACGTTAGTGAGTAGTGACTTCAGTTAGTGGCCTCACCAAGGTCCAAGGACAAGGTCTTTTTATTGCCATTAAGCAAGCTCTAGGCAATGACAAGAACCAGTATGCTTGCTTGCCAGCCAGTGGGGTCTTGGGTTACAATCTGTTCAGCAACCACAATAAGAAATTTGTGCACCTAGCCATTTAGGATTGAGAGGCATCGGCAGTTAATGCAGGTACAACCTTACTCATCTATGTAAGTAATCATTTATGTAACTTGTAGGAATTCTAATGTTGTGTCAAGTAAATAATTAGGATTAGTTTTGCGCTATTTTGTTGATCCCATATTTTGAACTGACAAATTTGATGTAACTTTGGTAGGATGGACCACATAGTTGCGCCTATGATGAGCGAGTTTCCTACTTACTGTAGGCATTGATCAAAGCGTGAAGTACACACAAGTCGCTGGCTGAACTTGTTGGTCAATAATTCTTTTCACTATTTGTTTTGACATTCATCTCTTCAAGGAATAGGACTATTTTTAGTTGGTAGAATGAGTTTGAATGGGATAAGGATGTTTCTATACCATTTGGTTCTATTGTTTTGGGTGAATGGAATGGCTCAGTAGTATCTATAGGGAATATTTTTTAAATTTGTATCCTGCCCTCTAAAATGTGATGGTTTCATTCAAGCAACAAAACACACGCATGACTTTTTTTTGAACCATCTCGTATATATACCACTTTGGTATAAGCAGACACACACCCTTATTGTGAGAAGTGCATACATGCTTTGCCAATGACGCGGCTCTGGGTTCTCGTAATCTACTCATTGTCGGCATCCGCAATACCCGGCTCTGTCTTTGACATGTTAGAAAATATTGTGTGCTAATGACCTTGGCGTCAGCTTGGGTCTCCTTCATCTTCTCAAGAGTAAACACATGCATGCTCTCGCTAGTTCAACCAGTAGCTCGCTTGCTAGGAATGCAGTGGCTAGCCAGCCATTCAGAATGCTTTCGGTGAGTAGGACTGAGAGGCATCGGGAATAACTCACCTACAACCTCATTCTGCTGAGTTCCATGTTCCTATATATGATGCTTGCCGTGGGACGATGGAGGAACGCGCCGACACCGCATAGACAGAATTGGCTGCGGCTGCTGGAGGAACACGTCCTGCAGAAACTGTTGTACAGGCGAGCTTGAACTCTCCGACTGGGGGTTCATGCATCATGGAGGATTCTTGCGGTTGAACTGTGATGACTAGAGGCCCCGAGCTGTCTCGCTCTGGCCGGCGGAAGCAATTCACATGCATGAGGCTGCTGGGAAGCAAAAGGATGAGACTCGTTGGGTCCTGCTGGCCAGCTAGTCGAACGGGAGGCCGCTGGCTAGATTGGCCGGGGGCCAGCCCTGCCAAAGGCTGATTTGAAGCGCCTTGAGCAGAGGCTTCGGCAGGGAGTCCTTCTGCTTGAGGTGCGTATGAAATGGATGGATGCATACTGCAAGCAAACATAAAGGAGTATGTGTGAGCAGATCCATTTCACAGCTCCAACACATGACAAAAGATATCATCAATATGCATGGAAAGCAATAGGTTATCGTAAAACTCCAAGTTCTTGAGCAATGATCAGAGATTGATGTCAAATTAGTGCCTTTGTTACGGAAAGCCAACCCATATTTTGATGTCAAAAATGTTGCCTTCATCTGTAACATACACACACTTTAAGAGCCGTATCCTTATCTTCGATCAGATGCATTAATATTCGCCCCTGCACACAGTACCAGAATCATTCAAGTCGACACGAGAATTAATGCCAGCTTGAAAGGGTAAGTGATTGTGGTGGCCTCACCAAGGTCCTTTTTATTCTGAACATATATAGGTGTTCTTAGGCTATTCATAATGGGAGTTTCATTCTCATTAAATGATATGACACATCATCATGTTTGGTGACATGGCAAGGTAATTATGAAGAGAGGGATAGAGAGAGTTTCATGAGAGGTGAGAGAGTTTCATCTAGATGAAACCCAAGATACACAGTTATTTAGATAAAAACTGATGTGGTACTCTTAGAACTGAGAAATGAAACTATGCACTGAGAATGGCCTTAGTGATACCAACTTGCTTCCCAATGGAGTCTTGGCGTCACGATTGCCATCACACGAAGACATTGCACAGGCATCAAAATATAGGATCGAGAGGCATCATGAAGGTGCACGCAAGCCATTTTCTGTCGCGTAAGCAATATCTATCTATATACATTCCCAATAACACATCGAAAATTGTTTAGAATTCGTTGTCATTCTTTGTGTCATATGACATTTTAATCTGACAAATTACTCGCATACCTGCTGTGAACATTGACAGTACGTGTCGGCCTCAGTAATTTGAATACCAGGACTCGTACTGTCAGGCGGGTCTACTTGTTCGTGTCTGCCTCAGCAGTTGAAACATGAGCTGCTCGCCGGCACAGGGTACGAAGCACTCACTGATCAAACGCATTGTTACAATACTCCTGTTGTCCCAAGCTCTTCAATCGTGTGTGCTGGCACAAAACCATATGTTGTCATGATGCGACCTCAATGTACCAGGTGTTAGCGAGCTATGCGAGAGTGGCACATCGGTTGTATGCATACATACGTGAGTTTTAGACCATGTGTGCATGTATTGAACCATATGTTATTAGGCTAAGTGAATATACATGTATACATTTAATTAGAGATAAAAAATTAGGACCGGGTTTACCAAGAATAAATAGGCGGTGGTATCTCCCGACTCTTTGCGAGCCGTACGGAAACAAAAGGAAGAGCCTGGCGGCACATGAAAGAAGAAATCAGAGCGAGCGGCGTCAAGGGAAAAGGGTGGACGTCAGGGGCAACATGTAGCGACAGCAGTGACACGTGACGTGCGTCGGCGGTACAACAAGAGAGCGGCAGTAAACCTCACTGCAGTAGCCCTCTTTTTTTTACAAAATTAACCTCTATATAAAATTATTTACAAAAATATCCTCCAGATCCACACCTTTTGTAAGCGTGGAAGCAAAAGCTCCTGTACAAGGCAACAGCGGCTGGGGGGAGGGCGTCCACGTCGAGGAGCATTCGCGTGCGAAGCGGGAGGGCGAGCCGCGTGGCACGAGTGGGAGGCGGGCACACGGGAAGTTCGTGTGCCAACACGCGTGCGCGGTACCAGGTGGGCCGCGTGGTGCATTGAGGCAACCTGTCAGGGCGCCCAAGTGGGACTGGGCAGGCGCGCGCAGGAGCCGTTGCCACGTGGCGCGTGGCAAACGCTCGCTCAATCGTGGGAGCACTCCAGCGATCGTGAGAGGATGGTTCCGTGCTCGGCTAGCACAGGACCTTCCATCTGGGCGCGAAAGGTGTGGGTCAGGACTATTTTTTGCAAATAATTTCGTATGCAGGCTAATTTTGTAAAAAAAAGAGGGGTTACTACATTGAAGCTTTCTCAGTGCGCATGCAAGGACACAGAAGAGAGAGTTGAGAGAAGAAAAGAGGAGAAAGAAGAGAAGGAAGAATAAAGTAAAATAGAAAAAAATTGAGAAAATTTTGGTAGATTATTTGAGGGTTGTGCTTACATGTAATGGGATTCATATGTGTGTTCTGCCTTCCTAGTTTGAGGAAAAATCAATAAGTACGGATTATGATGTACTAATTCTTATTTACGTACAATTGCTTCCTAGTTTGCTTGTTTAATCTAATTTTCTTTCATAGTATTAGATTGATCCTCTCAGTTTGATCAATATTTTATTAATTTTCAAAATTAATAAAAAGCATTGAGCCTGAAACTTGCCAAATTTACAAGATTTGGTTGTATGGCCAACTAATTGAATTCCTCCTTAATTAGATCTGACACAGAAATCCTCCAAAGGCCGATTAGCTTCACAGAAAAACATGACAAGTACCACAGGTCTTGCAAACGTACACATCGCCAGCATCAAGAGAGAGAAAAGCAGGCAGCTCCCATTGATCATCACTCAATAGTACTCCCTCTCTCTAGATGTTTACATGACGTATTTTGTGAATAGTCATGTTCATAAATATATCATGTATTTCATGTTACAATGCAAATTAGTGTATGTTTTCTTTATACCCTAATAAATATCTAGATTTACTTGATATTATTCACATACATGCATTAAATATAGTACTTAAAGATAATAATTAGATGTAGTTTAGTTATTTTTAATATCTCCTTAGTTTATATATTAAAAGGAAATACGTCATATAAATTTGGACAGAGTGAGTACTAAAGTGTACCTGTGAGTGCACCACTGAACCATCCGATAAGCTAGTGGGGAACTGATAAATAAAAGCTGAAAAGACAAATAAAGAGGCAAAGGACTTACATTTGATGCGAGTCTCTCTCATTGGCCTCACCATGGTGTAGGGTATGCTTAGTTGGTGGGATAAGAATAAATAGGATGGGATGATTCTATACTATTTCATTATATTATTTTTGATAAATAGAATAGTTTAGAATCTATATGAGGAATATTTCTCAAATTTATATCCCAGTATCAACGATGGAACGATTCCATTCATGTAACCAAATATATGAATAACTTTTTTTAAAACCATTTTACACATGTATCATTTGGTACAAACAAACAAACACTAGCCAACATTGCATTCTTTCTATATATATGTTTTGCGGATACAACAACCAGCAAGCTTAGCTTCCTAGCCAATGGAGTGGCTGCTGGTTCCCATCAGGATCAATGGGCATCGAACATGAAGGAATTGCGTTCCATGGTCCGTCCTCCGTAGGACTAGGATTAAGAGGCATCGAGAATGCACCTACAACAACAAACTCAATAGGTAAGTGATCAATTATGTAACTCAAGCTTAGAGTATGTACCACTTAATCGTGCAATGGAATAATTAAGTACAGCATATGACAAGGTTAGTTGGGATTTTGAGAAAGCATATGACAAGGTTAGTTGGGATTTTCTTCAGCAAGCTCTCAGAATGAAGGGTTTCTCTGAAATATGGTGTAAATGGATTGAAAATATTGTTAGTAAAGGAAGTGTGAACGTCAAAGTTAATGATGATCTGGGGCATTATTTTCAGACTAAGAAAGGATTGAGGCAGAGGGATCCTCTTTCCCCAATTTTGTTTAATCTGGTAGCGGACATGCTTGCTATTTTGATAGCCAGGGCTAAGGATAATAACCAGTTTAGGGGAATAATTCCGCATTTGGTGGATGGAGGTTTATCGATCCTTCAGTATGCGGATGACACGATTCTTTTTGTGGAGCATGATTTAATGGAAGCTGTGAATTTAAAGCTAGTCTTAAGTGTTTTTGAACAATTGTCAGGTCTTAAGATTAATTTCCATAAAAGTGAGCTTTTTCTATTTGGTGAGGCTCAAACCTATAAGAAGGAATATGTACATCTTTTTGGGTGCAAAGAAGGGGTTTTTCCTTTCAAATATCTAGGTATCCCAATGCATCACAAAAGACTTAACAATAAGGATTGGATTCCTGTGGAGGAGAGATTCCAAAAGAAACTCGCTAGTTGGAAGGGTAAGCTTCTATCAACTGGAGGTAGATTGGTGCTGATTAATTCAGTTCTGTCTAGTTTACCCTTATATATGCTATCGTTTTTTAAGGCTCCTAAAGGGGTGATTAGAAAACTTGATTACTACAGGTCCAGATTTTTTTGGCAAAGTGATGAGCACAAGAAGAAATATCGACTAGCAAGATGGTCGGTGCTTATTAAGCCTAAATATTTGGGGGGACTGGGAATTTTAGACTTGGAATTGCAGAATAAGTGTTTATTAGGAAAATGGTTATTTAAATTATTGAATGAGGAGGGCCTATGGCAAGACTTACTTAGAAGGAAATATCTGCATAGTAAGTCCATCACTCAAATCACCAAAAGGGTTGGGGATTCTCAATTTTGGTCAGGTTTGATGAATGTTAAAGAGCAATTCATGTCTATGGGTTCCTTTCATATTAAGGATGGGAAATGCGCTAGATTTTGGGAGGATATTTGGATTGGCACCAAGCCTCTTATGGAGGTGTACCCTAATCTATATAATATAGTTAGGAAGAAAGATGTTTCTGTGGCCAATGTTTTACAATCGATCCCGCTTAATGTCTCTTTCCGCAGATCTTTGGTAGGATCCGTTTTGTCAACTTGGTTGGAACTAGTTTCAAAAGTTCTTAATGTTTCTTTATCACAAGATAGGGACATGTTTAGTTGGAATCTTAGCAATAAGGGTACATTCTCGGTTCATTCCATGTATGATGCTTTGATTCAGGATAACTCTATTCCTAGGAAGTGTGTCATTTGGAAATTAAAAATCCCTTTGAAGATCAAAATCTTTCTTTGGTACCTAAAATCTGGGGTAATTCTAACAAAAGATAATCTTGCAAAAGGACAGTGGAAAGGAAATTTTAAATGTTGTTTTTGTAATTCTAATGAAACAATTCAGCATTTGTTTTTTGAGTGCCGTTTGGCGAGATCTATTTGGAATACCATTTTAATTACTTGTGGAATTAAGTCTCCTCGCAATGTATCTATTTTGTTTGATTCTTGGCTTAAGGGTGTTAACTCTAAGCTTAAGTGCCAAATTTTAGTAGGTGCAGCTGCCTTGTGTTGGTCAATTTGGTTATATAGGAATGATTTTATTTTCAACAGAAGGTCTTTTGACTCATTTGCACAGGTAATATTCAGGGGAATGTATTGGATCAGAAGCTGGTCTCCGCTGTCTAAAGAGGAAGAGAAAGGGGTGCTGTTAAAGGGTTGCAGACTGCTTGAGACTACTGTATGGGAGTTGTTCGCCAAGTTTGGTTGGAGAAGGTGTCTTAGAATTGAGGCCTAGGGCCTGCCTTTGTATTTTGTTGGGACTTGTTATTTGTCTTATCATGTTTGTTTGGCTGGTCTTGATTGGCCGTAGTGCTGGATGTTATTTACTTTGTATCTTTTGGGAGTTTGTAACGTTGGCCGTATTCCTCCTTGAGTGAAGAGGCTGGATTGTTTCTGTTATCTAAAAAAATTAAGTACAGCAAAAAAAATATTTTTCTACCAATCTACATAAGCATCAAGCATGAAACTTACCAAATTTGAATGATTGGGTGATAACAGGGGAACATCTAACTGAATCCGTACCACCTATCACGAATTCACGAGTTCATCTGTATGATAAGTGGATCCGATACCAGCAAACAATAGCAATCCAGGTAGCAATACTGTAGAGAGAGCAAAAGGCGGCTGGCCGAGGCTGTTGTTTATTTGGCCCTATTCACACTTTTTCCGCAAATCTAATATCTTTGTATATACAATTACAAAAATAGTCCTCACAAATGTGGAAATACCAGCAAGTGACACATATTAACTACCAGACCTTGTACCGCGGCAGGGTTTTGTATCCGTAAAAAACCTGCCGACCGTGGAAGTAGGCAAATAACGCACCGCGGTAGGCTTGCTGCTGCGCCATCCTGCTGGGCAAGAAGGTGCAGAGCACCCCAAGCGCAACAGTAGATGATGGACTGGTTCAACCACTGTGCCCTAGCTCAGCAGCGTGGTTGAAGAGAGGGCTACTAATTTTTTAGAAAAAATCGTGTGGGGCTAGATTTGTGGAAAACATTGCCTTAGGAGGCTAAAACAGCTTCGGCTTCGCGGCTGGTCCAGCTGCCTGTACTCTGCTCTACTGGTGCCGTAGAGGCGCAGCACAAGCCACAATGTATCACTTGAAGACATCATTCAGAAGCACTTGACACCAATGAGCTGGAGCTGACGTATAAAGTTTGCATGTGACGCGAGTCTCCTTGTTCGTCACGCACCATGCTGTTTTCAATGCCAATAATGCAAGCAGGCTTTCGTTACATATGTGTAACCAGCTACTAGCTCAGCTTGCTCGCCAATCGGCAATTCGGCATCCACAACAAGGCGTTGCTCCCAACATATATCGAAATAGGATTGAGCGGCATCAGGATTGCACCTGCGACTATATTGTGCACATGTAAGTAATATCTAGTACTTGAGCTTGTGAATTGTGATTACATGGCAAACTGTGAGTGATCCGGTTTCATCTTTTGTCGTTTGCCTTAGTAATTCGGCCTTTCCAGATGATGTGTTGTCTTTCGGCGGTTCTGAAGCTTGCATGTTTTGAACAGTTGAATTTCTACGTACCTTTACTTTGCTTGATTAGTTTTTGCATTATCTCATAGGGAAGGTAGAGGTGAACGGCGGTGAAGTAACCGGCGGGGAACCCAAGGGAATAATTGCCAACGGTGGCCGGGGAAGACCAGAGGCTGCTGGAGGTTAAGCCAAGTGGCGCCGTTAATGGCGGGTAGCAAAGGAGAAAATGCAGGCATAATGGTGCTCCGCTAGGAGGGGAAAGCTTCTGGGAGGCCTTGGGACTCCGTTTTGGGGTTTAGCCACGACGGAGACTCACCGGGGAGTGCTGGCGACGCTGACCATGGTCGGGGAAGATGATGACCACGACGGCACAAGCAAGGTGGGGAACAAGATTAGGGGATGACCATGAGGGTGCTCTGGACGGAAAGAATTGAAGAATGGCTCACTGGATGAGCCAATTGACCTTGGCTTGTTCAGAGGGCTCCTTGACGGCAATAACGGTATACGGCGGCAGTGCAGGGTGCTGACTCTGGGCTGGTGGATGCAGGGAGGCGTGTGGAGCAAGGAGCAACAATGGTGCGGCTTATATGGGCGTCGGGGACGAGCTTTGGGGCAAGCCCGTGGTTCTGCGGACAGGGGGAAGAGACAACGCGAAGCGGCATCGCAGGAAAATTTCGATGAGGTTGCCGTTCATGCGGTGCATCAGGGTCAGCGAGGGTAGTAGCGGAGGCAGAAGGGCAAAGTGATGGATCGGCGGCTCATGGGGTGAGGCAGCGGGTAGGGCTGCGACGCAAGTACCGAGTCTTCGTCGTGACGTGCTTGGCGCAGCAAGGCGTGGACAGAGCTGGCGGCGATGCAACAGGTTGTGGCGGTGACGTGTCGCCGAGATCCTGAGCACGGGTGTGCACGACGTGGTTCGGCAGGGTGCGCACCGAGTGAAGGAGGTCGCCGACATGCGGGCTCGGTTTGTCAACGAGAAGAGAGAGGGGGAGCGTAGAATGGGGAAGTGTATTCGAGTGGATTACGCCTTTCAACAGAGGGAACGGCTTTTTGATTAGGCGTTTTTCATATTTTGGTTTTTACTGGATGCAATTTAAGTTTTTATTTACAGCTAGTCCGTTTGGGATTTGTTTGAGCTATCAAACTAGTTTTAAATTTGATGAAATTGTTTGGGGGGAAAATACTGAGATGGTACTGATTCCTGTATAAAATTTTCAGAGCATAAGAAGCTTTATGATTTTCTTAAAAATGCTTTTAGTGCTTTTTTAATGAAAAAATCTAGTATCCTTGGCTTCCACGTACCATGCTGTTTTTACTACCAATAATGAAAGATTGCTTTCGCTATATATGTGTAACCAGCTTGCTCGGCAATGGAGTAATATCTCGGATCTCAGGGTCAATCGGCATCCACTCCCAACAGCACATATCGAAATAGTGGGATTAAGCGGCATCAGGATTGCACCTGCGACTACATTGCGCACATGTAAGTAATATCTAGTACTTTTTTTTTTTTTTGAAAAAGGAAGATTTTATTGCTTTCAAGAAACTTACATCGAGAAGATACAAGTCCTTGAAACCTCTCCCGGCCTCTGCTTAACAAAGAAGCACACAGCCGAAAAAACAACAAAAGAAACACACCCTCTAAATACAATCAATCCTAAAATTAGATCGCCATCCAGTAGCCCGGGAGAAGAAATCCATGGCCACCTGCACCACCCGTTGCGTAGCCTATTCCAAAATAGTTCGCAAGTCCGGCTTCTGCAGTACAACCCAAGTACAAAACCACTGGGACATAGTAAAGATAACCTGCAAAGGGGATATGTTTGAGTTCCGTTCAAAGACGATAGCATTCCTGTGTAACCAAAGGGACCAACACAAGGTTGCAGCACCTAGCAACACAATATTTTTAAAATCCTTCTGAAAAGAATCAAGCCAACTCCCAAACATATTGGCAACATTATCAGGTCTGGCAATACCAAAAGCTAGATACACAAAACCCCATACCATACGCGCAAAACGACAATGAAAGAACAAATGCCGAATTGTCTCCATTTTGTGACAAAAACAACATGTTTGACTACCATGCCAATTACGTTTTGCCAAATTGTCTTTGGTAAGAAGAACCCCTCTCCTAAGGTACCACAAAAATATTTTGATTTTAAGAGGGGCTTTTAGCTTCCATAGACGCAGATTTAAGTTAGGAACAACACGTTTAATCAAACCTAAATAATGAGATTTCACTGAAAACTGTCCAGATTGACACAAAATCCAACGAAAATCATCATCACACTGTGTCAGCTGTAAATTGGTAATGCGAAGAAGCAATTCATTCCACGCCACCAACTTAGATCCAATCAATGATCGTCTCCAGGTTATGCTAGGTTGTGGGGTTGCAAAGACTTCAGCAATAGTTATGTATTTCTCCCGAGTGATACTATATAACCCAGGGTATTGGTCTTTTAATGCATTGGTTCCCAGCCAAATATCTTCCCAAAATCGCACCTATGTTCCATTATTAATTGTGAAAGTGCCAAATCGAAGGAAATCTCTTTTGACCCTCATCAGACAGGACCAAAAATGCGAATCTCCTAGTTTCCATTCAGCTTGTACCAATGGTTTAGACACCATGTACTTATTCTTAAGAAGTTGTTGCCAAGTACCATCCGATGTTAAAAGCTTGAACAACCATTTACTCAAAAGAGCAATATTCATAACTTTTAAATCAAGGATCCCAAGACCCCCTTGGTGCTTGGGTTGACAAACAACACTCCATTTTGCAAGACGATATTTTTTTGTGCACTCATCCCCTTGCTAGAAAAAACGAGAACGAAAATAATCAAGTTTATTGCAAACACCTTTAGGAATCTCGAAAAAAGACATCATATACAATGGAAGACTACTTAACACAGAGTTTATAAGAGTTAATCGGCCACCAACTGAAATATGTTTCCCCTTCCAACTACTGAGCCGCTTTTCGAAACGCTCTTCTACCCCCCTCCAATCTGAATTTCGCAATTTTTTGAAATGAATGGGAATCCCTAAATACTTGAGAGGGAGTTCCCCTTGTTTACAACCGAATAACTCCATATACTGCTATAAAGAATCCTGAGCATCACCGAAACAAATTAACTCACTTTTATGGAAATTTATTTTGAGACCCGAGATTTGCTCGAAAGCACAAAGCAATAACTTCATATTGCGAGCTTTATCGAGATCGTGATCCATAAATAAAATTGTGTCGTCCGCATATTGCAGAATCGACAAACCTCCATCAACTAAGTGAGAAAGTGCTCTAGCAATCTGCCCCTGTTCCTTAGCTCGTCTAATCAGAACCGCCAACATATCAGCAACAATATTGAACAACAAGGGTGATAAAGGATCACCTTGTCGAAGCCCTTTCTAGTCTGAAAAAAAGGACCGACCTCCCCATTTACATTCACCGCCACACTACCACCCGAAATGAAGGATTTAATCCAAGAAATCCATTTGGGTGAGAATCCTTTCATTCGGAGAGTCTGGAATAAAAAAGGCCATTTAACCTTATCATACGCTTTTTCAAAATCAATCTTAAAAATAACCCCACTCAGCTTTTTCCGATGCATCTCATGTAATGTTTCATGCAGAATGACAACCCCTTCAAGAATGTTTCGACCACGTAAAAAAGCTGTCTGAGTCGGGCTCACGACCTTTTCTGCAACCATATTCAATCTGTTTGTGACAACCTTTGTAAAAATTTTGAAACAAACATTTAGGAGACAGATTGGTCTGTACTGCTGAATGATGTTCGCATCCTGAACTTTAGGAATAAGAGTAATTATGCCAAAATTCAGGCTAAACAAAGGAATATTTCTAGTATTGAACTCCTCAAACATAATTAATAGATCGCCTTTGATAGTATCCCAAAAAGTCTGAAAAAATTCAGCTGGAAAACCATCAGGACCACAAGCTTTATTATGGTCCATCTGGAAAACAGCATCTCTAACTTCTTTCTCGGTAAATGGAGCAGTAAGAAGAGCATTCTCCTCCTGAGATACTTGTGGAATATCTTGGTTAATTCCCTCATTGAGATCTAACTGACTCTCGGTCAGATCTCCAAACAACTCCTTGTAAAAATTGGTTATGTAATTTTTTAGATTAGTTTGTCCCTCAATCATACCATCCTCATGATTCAGCGCAAAAATTCTGTTCTTTCTATGTTTTCCATTTGCAATCAACTGAAAGTATCTAGTATTGTTATCGCCTAATAGAATATCCTTCACCTTCGCTCGCTGATAATATCTAATCTCTTCCTCTCTTAGGAGATCAGCCAAATTCACCCGAGCCTGACATAGTTTTTCACGCTCCCCCACAGACAACTCCCTCATCTCAGCAACAACATCCAACTCTTTAATAATTGCCTGATACTCTTGTTTCTTTTGTTTGTAAACCCCGTTATTATGACAGGCCCAACCTCGAAGGAAATTCCGCAAAGCCCCCAATTTGCGGTTCCAACGTTGAACTGGATTATTTCCTCTAACTGGCTTATTCCATATTTCAACCACTTTGCCATGAAGATCATCTCTGGTGAACCAATTAAGTTCAAATCTGAATTGTTTATTAAACCCAGATAAAACTGGTCCTCCTGTATCAAGCAACAAAGGGGAATGATCCGAGATGCCTCTATCCAAAGCTTGGACAGAAACAAATGGGAATTTAAACTCCCACTCGGCCGTCATTAGAACCCTATCTAATTTCTCATAGGTTGGATTTGGTAGAGAATTTGCCCAGGTGAACTGCCGACCAGAAAGTTCAATTTCTCGCAGATCCAATCTATCAATGACCGCATTGAATAAGAAAGGCCATCGATCATTAAATCTACTATTATTCTTTTCCGAACTTCTCCTCAAAATATTGAAATCTCCCCCAATAAGAGTCGGTAAACGATTATGTTGACAAGCACTCACCAATTCAGCCAAAAATGCTGCTTTGCATTCCTGTTGAGCTGGACCATATACTGCCATAAGAATCCATTTAAATTTGTCTACCTTATTGCTTAAGTAAAATTTGATGAAAAAATCACCATCCTCAACCATAAGCAAATCAAAAAACACCATGTTAACCCCTAATATAATCCCTCCTGATCGACCTCTAGGTGGAAGACAGTGCCAAACGAAATCCGCACCTCCAGCTAGTCGTGCAAATTTCGACTTTGACATGTCCTGTTTTCCTGATTCCAGTATAGCAATAAAAGCCAAATTTTTCTCCCTAACAGTCTCTGATATGTATCTAATTTTAGCCAAGTCTAAAAGACCTCTGCTATTCCAAAAAAGACCCTTCATGGAGACCTATTCTTTTCTTTTAATTTGCGATGCCGACGAGATTTACGTGATGAGGCCACAAGATCACAAATTCTAATATTCAGATCCTCCATCTCGAGATCGACATCCGCCACATCCTTAAACATGTGCACGCATAAGTCACTATCAACAAAAGCGACTTCGTCGTCACTTGATTCAGAATTAGTAGGCCCCCTGTTCTCTACCGTGTCCCTTTTGTTGCCATTTTGCCTAGCTGACTTAGCCATTTTTAACCTATCAACTTCCATTCTTTTTAAAGCTTTAATTGATAAATTAGCCCCTGAATTACCATTTGCCAATTTAAATCCTAAACTTTTGAGATTTGCCGCACACTGCTCATCAGACATTGCCACAAAAGACAAGGAATTGATAGTAGGAGACATACCGGTGTCACAATGGAAAGAAGTCGAAGGCGAATGTGGTCTCTGCATGGAGGGAGCCACCACCTTGCTTCCTAAGTCATCGTCCAAATTCCGCACCGCAGCACGACGCATAGCTTTATTAAGAGCATCTCCGTCTGTCAAAAAGGAACCGTCATCAATTTGCACATTACATCGTAAGCTACGACGAAGACCATTAAAAGAATTGTAATGGGGTGAATGGGTGATTCAGGCACAGGAACCATACCTTCACCTGATGCAACCAGTCCCATATTTTGAACGTTCACTTGTTCCATTTGAGTCTCCCCTCGGTGAATCTTGCCATGTTTAGACTCACCAACAAACATCAAAGCCTCATCATGCAACTGCGCCCCACTTTGCTCCAGGCTAGAAAAAATCATCTCCTGGGACTCCTCACCTCCAGAGCCGCATCCCTCCTTAATGCCCAATTTTTCTGAAACCGGCCCCTCTCCCTGTTGACCATTGTGTTGTCGGCCTCCCTGCCCCGATCCCGAACCATGCGGTGACAAATCCTGGATTTCAGAGCATCCACCCACAACCAGCAAAGGAGACCTCGGCAAATTCTCAGCTAGCTGACAATGATCCACAAACATACCCTGACCATTACTAGAATTGTCACAGGATGCCTCAGTAACAGGAAACATACCTTCGCCTGATACTGCCAACCCCATATTGAGAACTGTCACTTGTTCCAACTGAGCCACCCCTTGGTGTATCTCACCATATCTTGACTCGCCATCAAACTCCATTGACGCCGCATCCAACTGTGCCCCACTTGGCCCCCTGCTGGAAGAAAACTTATCCTGAAAATCCTCATTCCCAGCACCGCACAGCCCCTCAGTGCACACTGTGTCCAAAACCGCCCCCCCTTCCTGTTGCACTTGATAGTTTCGGTCACACTGTACTGAGTCCACTCCATACAACGTCTGCTGGGCTTCAGTACTGCCAACCAAAACTGACAGAGACAATGTCGGCAATGGCACATTTAACTGACTCTGATCCACAGAAACATCCCGATCAGTCTCAAGCTGCAACACTCTTGGCCGGTTAACCAGCTGACCCTCATGCAATGGCCGAGCAGCATCCTTCAGGTTAGATGAACCACTCCTCCATCCCACCTCCGGCATCTTAGTAACCACAATGTTGGGCACAGCACACTCAATACATCCAAAAGGAAAACTCTGTAAATTCTTATGAGCACAACTCAAGCCATTTACAGAGACATTCCTCGCCATCTGCATTGGAACAGGGCCACCACCCGGAGGTGTTGAATCAGAAGCTGACGCATCTGGCCCACTTTTCATTTTCTTCATGACAGTATCACTTTTTCCCCAGAGCTCGCCCCATCTGCACCTGAATCACCATCTTCTTTGTGGTCTAAATTGTGAGGATTAGGTGGTGGCATTGCCGATTCAAAAGAACTCTCCTCCACTGTGAATACAAGATCATACCCCACCTTGTGAAAGACCAAATCAGCTTTAAGAGGTAATTGTCCTCTGTCAATCATGCCCACTAGTAGACGGATTACTCCCTTTTTCCTGTATGTGTACATATCCACTTCCAGAGTAACCCCAATTAAAGAACCGAGTGCCCAAAAACCCAAGTAATGGCGCCAAGCATGAGGAACGCACGTTACATGCACCCAAACCTCATCTAGGTGATAAGCGAGTGCCACATCTCCACTAAACTCCCATTCAGAAATGGTTATTGTCACTTGATGATTTTTTAATTTATATTCAATGTCTGCCATACGCTTTAACTCTTCTTCAGATGGAAAAGCAACCAGGAAAGTGTCATTATCGTGAGGTAAAGCCTCCCAATTCCAATCCATCCGAGTCAACCTTGCAAGCTCACTTTGGACAGTGGCTGCATCTAATTTACCGCCCGTGATTGTAACTAATGCAGTCGGAGCCGGATCAGGCGTCTCTAACTTGAAATCAAACTCAGGAATTCTGAAAAAACATAGCTCATTTTTTGCACATCCAAACATAGAAGCATTCGGCTTTGGCATCTTAAGTAACGGGCATTTGACCGGCAGGTGTGAATTCCGCTTATTGCATATGTAACAGTCTAAATTCGCTTGACATCCAGATTCAAAATGCCCAACCACTTTGCATCGGAAGCAAAAAGGGGGTCGAGGTTTTTTCACCTTGGAAGCCTCTGATGAATTCTTCTCTTGCGCTAAACCATGCCCAGCCAACCCTCCATCATCCCCAATTTGACCCACCGGCACAAAATGTTGCCTGACCGGTGCTGCAAAACGCCCCCTTCCACCTGAATTGTGACCACGAACAGGACCTTGGCCACCCCGACTCCTCCCACCAACGAAGCCACGATCAGCTCCCATAAGACTGGACTCCGGAGCAGAACGATCACCGACCGCCCCTCGTCCAGACACCATATGAGCTCTCACCGAACCTTGATTCCGCCCCCGTTGGGATCGGCCAAACGGTGGCCGGGCGCGATCATGCCAACCCGCCGACCCAGACCACGGAGGACGATCCTGTTGGCGCTCCATCACTAGCGGCGTCGGCGGAAGAGCAGCGACTTCAGCATAGGACCGCTGTTTGCTAAAAACCCTCGATACATTAGAACGTATCAGACCAGGATTGCAATTGGGCCTTGGTTCAATAGGCCGTCTAAACAAATTCCGGGACCTACCGTAGGCTTTGGCCCGCTCTACCAAACTCCCGGTAATTTCGCCCACTTTCAAAATTTGTACACAACTCTCCCCCTTCGGTTCCGGCGAGGTCTGCTCTGCGACCTCCAAAGTCCGGCGAATATCATCCCTGGACGAAGCAAGCAACACAGGATTAACAGTTCTGCACTCACTGCTCGCCAATGGACGAGGCCAAAAAGCCTGGAGCGTCAGAGTCGGCCTTATGCGTGGTTTTGGAAGCGGACCACACCAAGGACGACACTTCAAGCTCCGGCTAGGAAGACGGCAGTACTGCCTCTCCGACGGCCCCCTCTCCGACGACCCCTTCTTAGACTCATTTGCAACCAGCGTGGAATTACTAGTACACTCCACAATCTCACCCGCAGTTCCTGTACCTTGACCGACAACAGCCTTCAAACAATTTTCCATCGCAAGGTTCAGAGTTACATCACAACCAGCATCAACCGTAGATGAATTGGCATTAGGTAAATCTTTAGATTTAACCGCCAAATCAACATCAGTTGGCCCAATCACTGAATCGTCTCGCAAATCATCATTTCGCGGAGATAAAGATGCAAACGACTCTGCTTTCTCACGAACTTCACCAGAAAAACATACCTGATTCTGATGGAGATCATCAATATGATTATCAGAATCGATGATCTCCTTCAGATCGAAGCCACAAACCCCCACCCTCATCCTTACATGTTATTTGGTCTCCTCTTGATTAACAAAATTTGCAAAACTTGAGTTTGTGATTAATTACATGACAAATTGGCAAGAAGAGGTTTGGAATTAATCTTTTCTTCTTTGTTTGAGTGATCCGGTTTCATCTTTTGTTGTTTGCCTTGTAAGTAATTCCATGTTGCCAGATGCTGTGTTGTCTTTCCACGGTTCCGCATGTTTTGAACATTTGCATTCCTAAGTACTTCGACTTAATTTGCTTGATTAGTTTTCGCATTTTCTCACAGTTTTACGAGGGGATGGTTTCTGTTGTGGCCTGTGCGTGCTCAGAGGGAAGGCAGATGTGACAACTCCAATCTCATGCTTGCGGCCTGCTGCTCCTACAATTACAGATCACAAGTCCTACTGCCAAGGGAGCATCAACGTACCATCCCCAGATGTTACTGTAAGTTTGTTTGAGAGCCCTAGACGTTGAATTGAGGTTGCAATATTTTAGGGAGATAGAGGTGCATGTTCATGCAGTCCAAGAGTAGTAGTTTTTACTTTTAGCAAGTTATTACATACAAAAGTAGGAGAGCAGTACTACACTTTAATCTAATAAGAACACTGAAACCATCTTAATGAGCTGCCCAGGAGTCGATGAAAAAGTCTGAAAAGACAAATAAAGGGCAATAAAAGCGTGCACTTGCTATGAGTCTCCTTGGCCTCTCTCCATGGTGTTTTTATTGGGGAAAAAATCTCTAGGGGGTTGGGGGAGAAGGAGGCCGGGGGAAAGGAGAACTAGTGGTCTATGCAAACAATAATCTTTTTTCAAGCATATTGTAGTCTGTACGCAAGGAAAGGAAAAATACTAATAACTGTATGTCTGTGATGGTCAAATGACTATGGTTGTTCACCAACACACACGGGATGACTCATGACTAGCTAGACAGAAAAAAAATGATAACATTAGTTTCTGTACACACCATAACATATCATTTAAGGAAGCAAGAATCCAACACAGAAACTTGGCAGGTCAGATAGAACAAGTAGAGGGCAAGTCGGTGACTTCAGTCATGGCCTCACCAAGGAGGAGGTCTCTTTGTTTCCCATAATGCAAGCTCTTGCAATGACAAGAATTAGCTCGATCTCTTGCTTTCTTGCCAATGCCAAATGGAGTGCTCGGGTTGCAAACTTGCAACCTGAGAAATGCAATCAGCAGTGTAAGATTGGGAGGCATCAGGACTGCACCCTATAGCGAGATGTTGAGCCGGTAAGTGACCAAGTAAAATTTTAATGGCATGATGAGTAAAATGGCTAGAGCTATTTTTGCATTCTTTTCGGTGATTCAATAGTCTGAATTCTCAAATTTTTTGATACAACCTTGTGTTGGCATCACCGTGTAGAACAGAATAAAAATAGTATAGTATACGTCTACTCTCCTCTTGATTGTGGTAGTATAGTATACGTGTACTCTCCTCTTGATTGTGGTAGGCAAGGCATATGGATGCATTTGGCTAGAATAAAAGTGTACAATAAAGAGAACGTTTGGAGCAGAAGTAGACTATATGTTCTAAGTCACTTGCTATAGGCTGAAAGGCTAAGATGATTTAGCCTATTCGCTTCTTCATTTTTCTTTGCTATAATATCTCTTTTATGCGTGGCATTATTTATCTATATTTTTATTTTTATTATATATATACATATATCGTCGTATCGGTACTTCTAGAAGTGATACAATTACAAAGAAATGACATATCATGTATCCCTATCACGTGCCTTCGTGGCTGAAAACAGTGGGCATCTCGAGGTGGAGACTGCTCCGGTGCCATGGCGTGGACGGTGATGGCAGCCTTGATCGGCCACCCGCTACTGCCGTGGGCAACCAGATGCACCCGCTCAACCGCCTCGGCGATGAAGAAACTAGCGGTCCACGTTCCATGTTGGGAGCGGCGTAGAGCTGTAGAGGGAGCTTTAATTCAGTGGGAGTTGACTTGTCAACTTCTGGTTGCTACAGTCTCATCCTCTCTCTCTGCGTGTGGGCCCTCCAATGGACGTTGAGTTGTCAAGTTCGAGTCCAATATCCCTACCCTCTTTTCCATTAGTTTTATCGGATATAGCCCCTTCTCATTTAAATTTGTAACCGCAACAAGTGGCCTGTCGTAATAGACTAGCGGGACAAAGCACCTACTACAGTATGGGAACACAACAGAAGATTTACTGCATGTTTCCTATGTATCATCTAGGTGTTGTCTCTTGAGCTTGCCATGGTGGGAGAGAGAATTATTTTTACAAATTACAAATTTAAATGAAAGTGGGGTACTTCTATCAACACAAGTGAAGAGGAGGCTAAATGTAACAAGGCTTCGTCAAGTTCTTGTAGCTGGACGTTCACCGGTAGTCCGTCCCTTGAGGCTCTGAAGCATATTTTCCACTCACTCTAGAGCCAAGCCCACGTTACTATCCATACGCCATTTAAAGATTTGTGTACTGAATTAGAGTCATTTCAATGGACACTACCCAGGTAGCAGAATGTGTTCTTGTATTCATCTTTTCCTTGAATCAAGACTCTGGTTCAAATGTGCTGTAAAATTACTACCAAACAAAGATTGCACATCGGCAGCTAGCCACTTGTACTTAACTGTGCGTTTTTTTGGGTTTAAAATTGTCGTTACGTGTTATTTCTAACAAAGGGATAAGTCATCAAAGGCTAGTCCATGAACGCGGATGCAGGGGCCAACGCCGACGGCAAGGCCTCCAGAGGAAGGGGAGGGAATGCGGCGGCGCTCTGGCAAGCCACGGCGTGGTCGGCGAATGGTTCAACAACCATGCATGCATGCACCTTTGGTCGATGGCTATGAGGAGCTTCTACGTATTATTATCTGAAAGTTGTATAAATATTAAAACTTGAGCGAAAGTAAATGGTGATTACTTATCCTACTTCTATGGCTATCAGGGGCTTCTATGTATCATCATCTGAAAGTTGTATAAAAACTAAAGCATGAACGAAGTGTGAATGATGATTACTTATCCCTTTGCTTACTTCAAGATTTATGCAATTCGTATTGAAATTTTGATCCATAAAAAACACTACTCTGGACTGTCGTGACTTTTCACTCATGAGCGCAACAAAGCAAGAGCACTTAAGTGGAGATTCGGGACACCAATTAACACTTGGGATGATGAAATTGGGAGAGGCAGGAATTCAAATGGACACATGAAAAACTGCTAAAATGCACGATTAGGATTAACTGAAAATCGACAGCTAGTATGGTACATGGTACTAGCAAAGAAAAGAAACAGTCTCAAAAGAAAAAAAAATAAAGGAAGAAAGCGCAACTATTCAAGTTTGGAATATGAAAATTCCATGCACGAATAAACCAAGCAACATAACTAACCACAAGCCAGAGCTCAAACATGAGCACGGCATTGTAATGTACTCTATTGATCAACTGCCTGCATTGTAGGTACCCAGCGCTAAACTTCTCGAAAGCTCTCCAATCATACAGGGGGTATACAGGAATGACTCGTATATACTGTTTGGGTGCCAGTAACCTAGATACTGAGCCTTTGAGTTATTCAAATGATAGGCCACCACTCCAAGTGTATGACCCAAGAAGACTACCTCTTTGAAAGGATGAAATCCAAGGATGTTGATCCATCCATAGCAGTATTCCTCACGTCCACCGTCAATTGGAAGAAAATCATCATTGTCGGAGTCCCACTCAAAATTCTCTTCTGATATAGTTTTGGTGTTGTCATGCACATTGATTTTATCTATGAGCATCCAAGCTCCATCACGGCGTGAGCCTACTTGCTGGGCAATGGGCCTAAGGTCATGTTGATACTTCAATACCCACTCCATCTGTCCACATGATTCGTTAAGGATCCAAACCTGTAGTTGCCATTCATGAACTGTTCCAAAGTACACCCCCTTCTCTGATCTCCCTAGATATGGTTTTGCACACTCCTTTTCAACGTCTGCGGGCGTTTTAATTACTTGGTACTTGTCATTTGACAAGGAAAACCTGAAAAACATAAATTTATCACATAAAAAAATATATATGGCGTCTCACTGCTTAAACTGATGTAATATTCTTTCAAAATTGATAATCATTAAATAACTAGAGCAATTTAAATGTAATGCAAACAGACATAAAAACATTTACCGAAACTTCGTCACCTAACTGGATGACGGTGGACATGAAATCATATTAAAGACAACAGAGGATCTGGTCTAGTTTACATATAACAAATCATTATTTTTTAACATATATCATTCATATTAATTGTACATTCATCTGTTTATTATTTTTTTTAAAGAGAAGGCAGGAGCTCTGCCGAATGCATTAAAGAAAGACGAGAACAAATAGTTTGCAGATGCTTTGACAATAGTAAAAGCCCGGACAACATGTCTTTTTAACTTTTAACACGCCAACAGCCAATCTATATGGGCATCAGATGCATGGAAAATGTTAAATAATAAAAAAACCAAAACAACAAATACTTGTAGCCCAAAAACCATTACGCGTGTGCATGCACTAGCTAGGCTAGTACAATAAGCATCAAAGTTTTCATCGATTCTAAACAAACTAGCCTGATAGATTCATCTAATATACTAGAAAGAACATCAACCAGATGGTACATGTGTGCAAGAAAATGGAAGGCGAAAGCCATTGGAAATAGTAGGGTTGTATGTATAGTAAGATCATGCATACGTACCTAGTAACAAAAGCACCTCGACAATGCACATAAATTGCTCCCTGCCAGTATACGGCATAGCGCTGGCGCGGCCCCCGCATCGTCGGTTCCAATGGATCCAACCGCATATCTGCGACCGTCCCCGCCGGCTCACCTTCCCGGACAAAGGCCCTCCTCTCCCACCGACGGTCCTCGACGAGAATACATTCAGTATCCATGGTGACGGTGGCCATTCCATCAGGCACCATGGGTCATCAGGCTCGTCCTCTTCCACGGACGGTGCAGGTGGCGGCTGTGGCAATTCCACTGGCTGCTGAAACTCCTCCGTGTCCTCGGCCGACGTGCCGTCCGGCAATGAGAAGAGCCTTTCCAGGCAGAACGGTGCGTCCATCTCCTGCTGACGCAGCAGCGCGCGTCGACGCTCCTCCACCACCACCTTCCGGTGGTTCTGGGGCGTCGGCTTCTCCGGCACGGTGGGGATCAAGAACACCTCGAAGTGCGACGACACGGCCGGATCAAAGACGAGGTACGCGTGGGCGTTCCAACACCTCCTGGTCTCCGTGCGCTGGGGAAGCAGCTTCCAACGCTGCGTCGCGGGGTTGCACACGCAGAGCATGCCCCACCACAAGATCTCGCAGAGGAGGAGGCCGCAGATGGTCGGGGCGGACCACCAGTCCTTCTGAAGTCGTTGGGCATGAAGCTGAGCTTGCGGTCGATTCGGGGACCGTCGGCGTCGAGGAGGGGCGACGAAGAGGTGCGGGCGTCCGTTGGCGTGGTAGCGAAGATGCCGTGCACCGATTGCGGGAGGCGCGGGAGCAAGCAGCGCTGGCGTCAACCATGGCGCGCCACGCTTTGAGACGACCGGACATGGCGATACTCCGGAGGCACGCGGCGGAGGACTTCGGCGATGACGTCGCGGGAAGCGCCACAACTTCCATCTGCATGGATGGATGTGGCGGCTCGCGCTGATTAGTTAGGGTTAACCGAGCGGCGCCGTGCTTATATCGGGAGGTGCATGCAGGAAGTTTACGAGTGCATGTGCATGGGCCGGTCGTGTGGGCCGGTTTTTCGTGACCCAATGTGTTTATATACATCTTTAGTTCTCTTTCAAAAGGAAGTAGAGATTATATGTACAGATGTACTCGTTAAGAAGGTAGAAATCCTAATTCTTTCAAAATTCATTTCGTATACCTCCCTAAATTTTAAAAGCTAGATGTGAGTCATCATACTTAATAATGTTTAACCTGCAGGAACAACGCATCAAAGTATGACGGGTAGAATTTGAACTAACGCTAAGCACACGGCTCTGTTAATTGTAGCAGAGGTAAACAGTAGAAGATGTCATCGGTGTTGGGTTTATCTTGACAGATTTATGTCGGGAAAAAACTATTTCTGGCAAAGAAATTGAGTATTTTTCACATAAACTATTTGTTTAAGATAAACTGTTACACTAAATACCCCTTTTTATATGTAGCTGCCGCTGAATGAGATCACAGTTTTGTGAGATACGACATTAGTGTACATGGTCTCAAAAATTAATGAAGAAGATGAATCTCGTAGAGAATCAAAATAATGATGTTGAAGCAACCATGACTAGAGAGAAAAGATTTGATGATATTGACTATAAATTCTTTAAGCACACAACATCAAAAAAGTTAAAAAAAAATATTACTCTCTTGCAACCCTCTCAAATCTAATAGTACTCTGTAGGGCCACTGCCACGAGCAAGGATACAGTGGATTTGCTCCGCGTTGCTGATGAACAAAAAACACACTGAAACGAGATGAACGACAATTAGTGAGAGCTCCCATGTGGCGTTACTGAGCTTGGCATCACCAGTACGTGTCACTGGTACTGTAATTGTACTGGAAGAGTGCATGCATCCTTGCTATATCAGGCTTTCTACCATCTTCATGAGAGATCAGAATTTATATCGATGCAGTATCAAGAGGTATCAAAATTGGTACCTCTACTCTTTAATTTTTTATTATTTTTTATCTTTTGGTGCTGACTCAATGTAAATTTTAGTATCTTCCAATAATAAGAAAAAGTCTATATATATATACACATACATATGTACACATATATATAAAGTCTCTTCTACTTCCGAGAGTAATTACTCCCTATGTTGTATCTCACAATATAGAGAGTATTTCGCGCAACAGAGGGTATGTACATGTAGTATATAAGCATATAATACTAGCTATATAGTATTTACATTTTTTCAGAGATGGTATGTATATTTTTTGAAATACTCCTTTTTATGTCCATATATAAAGGTATTTGTAAAATACGCTAAAACCTATATACTCCCTTGCAATTTTTTCATATGGTTCACATTGGGGTATCTTATAATTATTATACGAGCGTATCCAAAGTGATAAAAGAGTATTTCAAATTTGTTTAGATGGTATTTCAAAGATGGGAGTAACTACGCCTAGGAGTAAAAGATATTCACAGATCCTTCCGTGCTCTCGAGAGCTTTTGCGAAATCCGTGATAAAAATGTTCGATCTGAACCGTTTATCTTCTTCATCTTGTTGAAATGTAGCTATAGACAAAATTTTGTATTTTTTTTGAATTTTTTTACTATTTATTTTGCATTTTCTAAAATCAGCGATCTAATTAGCACAGATTTCGCAAAAGCTCTCGCAAAAGCACATTAGCAATTCTCTATCTCTCTCTCTCTCTATATATATATATGGGAATATATCCAGTGCTAATGGGCTACTCGATGTTAAAATACTAACTCCTGTCATTAGCCATCGGATGAAGAATCAACTGATCTAATTGAGCAAGGTGGGAATCCCCTGTACCACTTAATCCATTTTACACAAAACCCCCTAAAAACTCTTGCGTCCTGCCTGTTCGTCTTCTTCTCGTGCAAAAAAACTCCCCCGATCAATCGCCACGCCCGGCGGCTCCTCCTCCCCGTGCAAACTCCCCACGCCCGACGGCTCCTCCGGTCCTCCCCAACCGATCGCGTTCGGGCGGCTCCTGCAGTCCTCCTCCCCAAGCCCGCCTCCTCCCCACCTTGGCCCCACGCCCGCGCGACGCCCACCGCCGGCGTGGCGCCCGCCTCCTCCCCATCGCCGGCGTGGCGCCTGCCTCCCCCCCGCCATACGATTGAAGGGCATCAGGAAGGCACATGTGACGGCGCATTCATCTTGTATATAAGTAATCCTGCATCCTGCACTCATCTGTTCGCCATTGCTTTGAGTGATCCGATCTCATCTTGTTTTTCTTCTGACCGCCTTGCAAGTAAGGCTCCTTTCGTTTCAGTTTCTGCTTAAAAAAAATAGATTGTCTGTCGAACGGGAGGATTCTGGACAGCTTCTCTCATAATCAAAAGTTACCCTTTATGTAGAACAAGGATCCGGCTGAAACCTGATATGATTCTTGCTGGCCTGAAACCTATCATGAGCATTAACCAACTGACATATGTATGATAAGTAGATACGATACTAGCAAGCAACGGCAACCAAGGTACGTAGCTGTTAGGAAAAACAGGGTCGATACCAATGTAAGATCAGAACGACACAAGGAGACACGATGTTTGGTAACGCAGTTCGGCTTGCGCCTACATCTGAGGGGCTCTGATTATGGGCGCTCCTCTCCAATCAACAATACCGCAGCATACCGGCTACATGGAGCACGGCCACAACAGGCCACGCCCTCTTCTTTGCCTATGCTACTATTGTTAGTCGTCATTTCTGTTACACCAGGGCTGCACCCTTTATATAGGGGACAAGGACATAGAGTCCGACTCCTACTCTATCTCCCCCTGCCTATTACAACACAGAGTCCAATTGTAACCATACTCGTACACATATTCGACACAAACCCTAACAAACTCCACCTTGACGAATATGGTCCGTCACCTTGAAGTCGTCCCTGTTCACGTCGAACCCGCGTACCCGAACTCTGGTTGCCGTCTTTGTAGCTCACGCCAAGCCACCCGATGAGTCTGACTTGGCTTCAGACCCACCGCCTCGAGCGTACAATGCTATCCTGTGAACTTTGGCTCCTCCATGACTCCACCTACAACAAGATACTCTCGCACTGAACATGAACTTCCCCTTGCATCCTGTCGTTGCTTTTCGAGTCATCTTTTAGCTATTGCCACATCAGCACCTGCTTGTTCCTTCCTTTTGTCGGTTCAATCCTACCGACCACAGTTTGCACCGCCCGATCTGTTTGCCCCTGTAGCAGATCCCCAATCTCGTCACCTAATCCGTTCTCCACCTTGAACAGATCATTGACATGACTGCTTGATCCTCTCACCTCCTGGCATAGATCGATGCTGACTTCGCCATCAGCTAGCATGTTTGACCTCTCCGGTCAAACCACCACCAACCTTCCTGAGCACTTCTCCTTCAAAACCCACATCTCATGCCTTGTTCTGAAACTTGCGCTCAAAACAGCTATTGCTTCTTGTGCAGATCTGAATTTTTCTCTCTTGAAAATTCCTCTTCTGCACCTTGGATTGTTTTTCCTTTGGTGTTTCATTGGCTTTGTTTATATACTGCTACCCACGACCCGTCCAGACCTGGTATCCAAATCGGAATTCACAAACCGAGACCGAAACAAAAAACCAACAGAGTTGATTTTTCTTCCGTATCCGATTCCTTCTCCGTTACGGAAAGCTGAGTCTTGGTTTCCTTTTGCGCCGGGTCGCCTCGCCCGTAGCCGAAACCCGCGCTCGCCAGATCATCGTCGTCCCGTGCGTTCGCCCGAAGCATCGCGAGCCGGACTGGAAATCCGAACACGAGCCGAAGCATCGCGAGCCCTGCTGCATGCAGTCCGTCCAACGATGCGCCTGCAGCTTCCACGCGCTGCGGCCGGTGGGGCCCTGCTGCATGGAGCTTCTTGGGAATCTTCAATGCCGTCACGCATGGGACGTCTTTGTGCTGCGCCGCTGCTCACGATCTGTTGCATGTTGCCAGGACTCCTCGCCACGCAAGGAGGAGCTGCTGCCTCCCGCGCCCGAAACGCCCGCGCCTCCGACACCCGTGCCCGAAGCACCTGACAGCGCCCGCACCTGCTGACGCCTACGACGTGCCTGCGCCGCCTTTGGTCACACTGGCCGCGTGCCCGTCGCGCCTCCGCAACCCTGCCGTGCACCAAAGCTGCGCCCGCTTCGACACTAGCGCCCGCACGCCGCTTCGTGCCTCGCACCGGCTGCCACCGTCCGTGCGCTCGCTCAACCGCCGCCGCCAATCCTTCGCCAAAACTTCATGTCACACCTGCACAACATCCATGGCACAATAATTACTCGCCGTGCCATGATGTTTATCCCGTGTAACATCCGGTCGCATCACTGCTCCCGCTCGCTCCGATCTCGCATCTGATCGAGAGCGCCGAAGTCGCCGCCTATAACGACCTCGCCGACCACGATGTTGGCCCGATTATCACGTCTGATCAATCCTCGCCAACTGTAGTCCATCGAACGGTTCAAGCCTCCCGCCTGAAGTGTTCGACTCCACCGACCGAAACGCCGATCGCCGCCATGCTCCACCTTGCACCAGATCGAGTAATTTTCCTGGCGCCCGTCGAGCATGAACCTCGTGTCTCCCCCTTGATCTCGCGCATAGCAATCTCAGCTCTGATACCACTTGTTAAGAAAAACAGGGTCGATACCAATGTAAGATCAGAACGACACAAGGAGACACGATGTTTGGTAACGCAGTTCGGCTTGCGCCTGCAGCTTCCACGCGCTGCGGCCGGTGGGGCCCTGCTGCATGGAGCTTCTTCCTACTTTCACGTAGCAATATTGTGAAGAAAGGGCAAGTAGAGGCCGGACCAGCTGCTTCCTACTTTGCTTTACCGGCCTTGCAGAGGCACAGCACAAGCCACAATGTATCACTTGAAAACATCGTTCAGAAGTACTTGAAACCATAGTCACCTGATTTGCTATAAACCTCTGTGAATCGTGAACTGGATTCGTTGAATCCGAACCAGTCTAAGGTATGGAGTTCATATTCACAGTGAAAATTGAGAGAAAAAGTAGTGAACCGCGAATCCAAATCCTATACCGCAATTCAAATGAACCGCGTTTCTAGTAACTATACTTGAAACTAACGAGCTGGAGCGAGTCTGCTTGGCTTTCACGTACCATGCTGCTTTTACTACCAATAATGAAAGAATGCTTACGCTATATATGTGTAGCCCGCTTTTTCGCCAATGGAGTATCTCGGATCTCAGAGACAAACGGCATCCACTCCCAACGACATACATCAAAATAGTAGGATTGAGCGGCATCAGGATTGCACCTGCGGCTACATTGCGCACATGTAAGTAATATCTAGTACTTGAGTTTGTGATTACATGACAAATTGGCAAGAAGAGGTTTGGAATCTTTTCTTCATTGTTTGAATGATCCGGTTTCATCTTTTGTTGTTTGCCTTGTAAGTAATTCCGTCTTGCCAGATGCTGTGTTGTCTTTCCACGGTTTCGCATGTTTTGAACATTTGCATTCCTAAGTATTTCGACTTAATTTGCTTGATTAGTTTTCACATTTTCTCACAGTTCTAAGAGGGGATGGTTTCTGTTGTGGCCTGTGCGTGCTTATAGGGGAGGCAGATGTGACAACTCCCATCTTATACTTGCGGCCTGCTGCTCCTACAATCACGGATCACAAGTCCTACACTCCTACTGCCAAGGGAGCATCAACGTACCATCCCTAGATGTTATTGTAATGTTAGATGTTACTTTAAGGTTGTTTTAAGAGCCCTAGACATTGAACTGAGGAATCAATGTTTGAGGAAGATAGAGATGCATGTTCATGCATGTTCATGCAGTCTAAGAGTAGCAGTTCATACAAATAATTGTATGCTGATTCTCTCTTAGTTGCCAAACAAAACAAGTTTTGTTAAGAGTTGTGATCTTGCAAACAGAATGAAGTTAAAATAATGAAGGCTGCAAGTACTTACTGAAGAAAAATAAATTACAGTGACATAACACCACTGTCCACCTCTAAAGAAAAAGAGCAACATAGAGGTGCCACAAATCTCGTGATATCTATGAAGCTTCAAAATGACAACAACGCTGTTCAAAGACCATAACAACAGCACACTAGCACATACAGACAGGTCAAGGGTAATAAAATTATGCGTATAATAAGTAGTCCTATGAATACAATATATCACTGAATTGTGCAACGGACTAAGTATAGGAACATTATATTTTTCTGCATAAGCCTTCCGAAATCAATGTACGAAGCATTGTGCCTGAAACTTATCAAGTATAGGAAATTTGGTTGACAGGGCAATACGTAGTTCAACCCAGTGGCGGAACTAGAATTTTTTTTCTTGGAGATGCATACTTCGCACGTACAACTTTGTGGACTTTTACAATTATTTCGTAACATCGTAAATCCAACACATATATTTGAAATTTGCTAAAAGCATAATGTAAATAGTTTTAAGGTCTTAAAAATCCCAAACCACCAAAATCAAAACCAATTCAATAAATAAATTTAGCACATTAAAGAGATGAACTTATACAACTTTTCAGAATTTTGGGTGTGCCGGGGCATATCCGGCACCCCTGGTACCGCCCATGGTTCAACCTGTACTTATAAATTTACTTCCAGCAATTGCAGTAATGAACAGGATACAGAAAAACTAATTCAATAGTTCAATTACTAGCCTATACTGCTATTGATTTGTCAATAATAAATCTCCCAGAGGTCAACTATTTTCACGGTCGTAGTCTCATAGAGCTAAATCACATCTCCAAAAGGTTATCATCGTCTTACAGATGTAGTACGAAGCTAGCAACAGAAATCAGGAACACAAATATACAGTAAGGAAAAGAGACGGATGTGATGGAATGGAAGGAGAGCTTACGTTGCAGCTATCGCTCGGAAGGAGAGCTCACGTCGCCATGGCGTTGCCGGAGAAGGCGCCGCGGTCAGGCTTCCTCGAACTGAAACACAGTATTCACAGTCAGTCCAAACTCCAACCTAAGCGCGCGAATGGAGCGGCATTGTGGCAGCGCGGCGCCCGGTGGGAACCGAAGGCCGCTGTTGGCGACGGCGGCGAGGTGGCGGTGAGTTTGGGCCGATCTCGTCTGAGAGGTTTGACCCGGAGATGGGCCCAATGGTTCGACCAAAACATAGCTCAATGGGCCGGCTCCTCATTGCGCTGTGATTTGCCATGTAATTTGGCCCAAACTTGGTGGCCCATGCTCCTCTCCCCGCAGCAGTGGCATGCAGCTTTTTTGTTAAAAAAGATAATAATTAGGCCAAGAGCTCTAACATCTCTTGCATTCACTAAAGAAGAGAGTGAGCACCCTGACAAATCCTAAGATTCGAACCCGGTAGTGGAGGGGACAACACCCACTCTTTTTCAACGAGTTAAGCTCGGCTCTCGTGGCATGTAGCTTGCAGCTGATAAGAATAGCATTCTCCACTAAAAAAAAAAGAGAGAAGAAAACAAGAACAATATTGATATCAGTCAAAAGTAGTACTGCTCGTTGATCTACACGGACCACTGAAACATGCAATGCCATGAAGTCTTGCATGCGGCGTCGGTGACCTTGTCCTCCTCTTGATCGTGTTTTTGTCAGACAAATTAGAATGCCTGATTGTAGTGGTGCTTGGCAGATCTATATAGCAACCAGAGCTCGCTCGATCAGCTTGCTCGGCAATGGAGTGGCTCGCCGGGTTCTCTGAATCTGTCTGACAACCACAAGCGCAAGAACGCGCGTTTCTTCGAGCAACGCAGGAACAGGATTGACGGGCATGGGCGCAATGCACGTGCGTCGTTCCTTGCTCGACGTGAGTAACCATCTACCCTAGCCTTGTTGCATTGCATAGACAGGATCGAATTTTAATCTTCATTGTTTAAGTGATCCCATCATTTCACCTTCTATTGACTGCCTTGTAAGTAAATCCCGTCGTACCAAATTGCTAGTTTGTTTTTGTTTTACTGGTGCTTACATTCACTTTTCCTTAATTTTTACAGTTACTGAAGCAACAGGAATCAACAGGAATTCTGCGAGCCTGACTTCTCACGGGCTAGATGAGTTCGACAAAGGCACTAGAAATACCCTTTGTATATATCACTGCTGAACTGTGCAATGGACTAAATACAACAAGAATTCAAACTGAAAATATTTTCCACTAATGAAGTCCTACAGTAATCTATAAAAGCATTGAGCCTCAAACTTACCAAATCCTTACAAGATTGGATTGAATCCGTCCATACCAATTTTAATAATTTCTTATCAGTTGAGGCAATAGCACTTAGCAACAGTAAAAACATTAGCCCAATTAATGATGCGTATAATATAACGATCGGTTTGTAACACTATTCCTCCAAGGCTCCAACGGCCAAGTAGCTTCACAGAACTACATCACAAATCCCACGTGTTATCTTGCAAGCGTACACATCTCCAGCGTTAGGAGAGAAAGGCAGGCAGCTCATATTGATCCTCAATCAAAAGTAGTACTAAAGTATTACCTGTAGTTTACACTGATATAAAGATCGAAAAGACGAATAAATAACCCATAAGGTCAGTCACAGTAGGAGTTTATCATTTAATGAAACAACACATCAGCAAAAATGATGACATGGTAAAGAAATTATGAGGAGAGAGAGGAGACGAGTTTCATCTAGTTGAAACCAGGTGCACACTGTTTCCAACACATTGGAAACCGAATGAAACTGCACTACGAGCGTATCGTTTCATCCCACGCATTCCCACGCACTGAAACCGAATAAAAATGCACCAAATGGAGCATTTGATCACAACACCATGCAACAATTAAATGCTATGGCTAGCCTACGAAACTGCGAAATAAAACTGTGTATTGGAAGGCCTTGTTTCATTTATCAACCCAAACCCCTTTAAATGATGTGGCACTTCTGGAAACCGTAAAATGAAACTTGCCACTGGGAATGGCCTAAGGCTTGCGTTTGACGCGGGTCTCTCTCATTGGCTTCAGCATGGTGTTTCATAGCAATTAACGTTGCATTCTTTCTATATATGTGTTTGTGATACGGATGTTCCTTTTTGAACAATCGCGTACCCGGTCTCAAGTCGGAACGATGATCGGTGGAGGACGATGTCGGGAATCGACGTCGACCTATTTTAACGGTAAAAGGCTGTGCGGAGCCACCGGCCAGTTGTTGATGGCAGCGCCTACTCTGGAAGTTAATTGGCAATCAAAAGCATGAGGGCTCTCTCTGCCCCTCCTCTCTATTTATTATGATACCCTCTAGGGTTTTACAATAGGACTCAAACCAAAGGATAAACATAGAAAGTATAAAGATAGAAACTCTAAAGATAGGAAGGTAAGATTAAGGACTCCCTAACAACTGATTCTATGCTTGCTAAATATGGCGGCGGGTATAAACCCTATCCGCAGCCCTAACAGTACTCCCCCCCTCGACACCAAGCTTGTCCTCAAGCTTGAAATCAGGATAGGTGTGACGAAGAGTAATAGCATCCATCCAAGTGGCCTCCTCTTCCGGTTGTCCCATCCAATGAACCAATAACTGGCGGCACCCCTGGACAAAACGCTGCTGCAGTACCCGGTAAGGCTGGATCGTCGAGGCATCAACCGAAGAAGACAGGTCCAAAGGCAAAGGTGGTGGCGCATCCGGAGGGCTGCCCTGGAATGGTTTCAACAGGGAGACATGAAACACATCATGTATGCGAGCTGACGCAGGAAGCTCCAGACGATATGCCACCGCTCCCACACGACCGACCACCTTGTAAGGACCAAAAAAACAAGGAGAAAGCTTGTGGGGAGGCGTAGGTCGAAGAGATAATTGGCGGTGACGTTGAAGACGAAGCCACACCCATGACCCGATCGAGAACTCCAGCTCCCTATGATGCGCATCATAATACTGCTTCATGCGATTCTGCGCATTAAGAAGATGCTGACGAGCTTGAGCCAATAAAGCATCACGATCAACCAACTGACAATCCACAACATCTATCGAGGTAGCGCCCTCGGAATATGGAAGGAGGCTTGGAGGGAGTCTGCCATATACCAACTCAAAAGGAGTGAGCCGAAGAGCCGAGTGATAAGATGAATTATAACAGAACTCCGCCCATGGCAACCAGCGAACCCAAGAAGATGGATTATCATCAGCCAAACAACGCAAATACATCTCAATTGTTCGGTTAACCACCTCTGTCTGGCCATCCGTCTGAGGGTGATATGCCGATGAAGTGAGGAGACGAGTACCACAACGTTTGAAAAGACTCTGCCAAAATGCACTAGTGAACACTGGATCCCTGTCAGAGACAATTGACTCTGGCATGCCATGAAGGCGGACCACCTGGTCAAAGAAGATGTCCGCAATTACCGGTGCCGAAGTAGGGCGACGTATAGCAATAAAGTGACCATACTTGGACAGACGGTCCACCACCACCAAAATAGCTGTTTTGCCCTCAGACTTGGGAAGGGCAACAATAAAATCCATGGAGACATCGGCCCAAATCTACTGGGGAATAGGCAGCGGTTGAAGGAGACCTGCTAGCGTGAGGGTGCTGGCTTTATGAGCTTGACAAATCTGACAACAGCGAATAAAGTCCTCAACTGTCCGCCGAAGACCATCCCAGAAGAAGTGTTGCTTGATACGATGGACGGTCTTGTGAACTCCTTCATGTGTCAGATCATGGAAAGCAGCAACAACTGAAGTGCATAACGGAGAAGTAGCCGGAATGACCAACCGACCTGAATAATATAGTAAACCCTCCTTGACTGACCAAGGCGATGGCGAATTGGTCCCCTCCAAATCCGCGCACCTTTGCTGGATCTCCGGGTTGGACCTTAGCACAGAATGCCATTCTTCCCAAACTGACCCGAGCGGCACTGAGATGGCGTTACAAGCAACAGGGTTGTCAAAGGCGCGGGAAAGGGCATCCGCGGCCTGGTTCGTACGCCCCGGACGATACTCGACCGTGAAATCAAATCCCATCAACTTACTCAACCAGTGTTGTTGTGGTGGAGTCACCAGTGCCTGCTCTAATAAGTACTTGAGACTGGCGTGATCTGTCCGGACAGTAAACGACCGGCCCCATAAATACGGTCGCCAATGCCGAATATCCTTGGAGAGGCCGATGAGTTCACGCTCGTAAGCCGCCAACTTGACATGTCGATCCGCAAGACGTCGGCTATAGAAAGCAACCGGATGGCCCTCCTGCTGCAACACTGCACCCACCCCGAGGCTTGACGCATCGCACTCAACCACGAAAGGAGTGTCAAAATCTGGTAGACACAGGACTGGAGCTGACAGCAGGGCTTCCTTGAGTCGCTGGAACGCTACTGCCGCCTCGGGCGTCCATTCAAAGGTTCTTTGTCGGAGCAATGAAGTCAACGGCTCAGCAATAGCAGCGTAGTGGCTGATAAACCGACGATAATACCCTGCGAGCCCCAGGAAGCTTCGAACGACTGTGGCCGAGGTGGGAGCACGCCACTGAGCCACATCCTGCACCTTGGCGGGATTCGCTGCGACGCCCTCCGCCGTGATGATATGACCCAGATATTTGACCTCCTAACACACAAAGGAGCACTTTTTCCTTTTGAGATATAATTTATGTTGGCGAAGCTTCTCAAGGACTGACCGTAGATGAAGAAGGTGCTCCCCCCGGGTCGCACTGTAGATGAGGATATCGTCGAAGAAAACCAAGACAAACTTCCGAAGAAATTCCGCAAGAACCTCATTCATAAGCACCTGGAATGTGGATGGTGCATTGCAAAGTCCAAAAGCCATCACCAGAGATTCATAATGACCATGGTGCGTGCGGAAAGCTGTTTTCTCAATGTCTTCCTCCCGCATCCGGATCTGATGGTACCCCGAACGCAAATCAAGCTTGGAGAAGAATTTGGCGCCGTGCAACTCGTCGAGAAGCTCTTCGACCACCGGAATTGGAAATTTATCCTTGATGGTTTTTGCGTTGAGTGCTCTGTAGTCGACACAAAAATGCCAAGTGCCATCCTCCTTCCGTACTAGCAGGACAGGGGAGGAGAAGGGTGATCTGCTCGGCCGAATTATTCCTTGCGCAAGCATCTCGGCACACTGTCTTTCAATTTCATCCTTCTGACGGTACGGGTACCGGTAGGGCCGCACGACCACCCGGTCTGTACCTTCTGTTAACACAATGCGATGGTCACAGTGTCGTGGTGGAGGTAAGTCTCGAGGCTCCTGGAAGAGGTCGCTGAATTCAGCCAAGAGGGTTTCCACCTCCTCATCGACTGCGGCCTCAAGCTGATGGACAAGAACATCTATCGCCAAAGTCTGGCCTTGAAGGGTGACCTGCTGTCCAGCCGCACCAAAAGTCATGCGAAGCTTGTCGAAGTTCCACTGGATGTCCCCTAGTGTTTGAAGCCACTGCACCCCCAGCACTACGTCAAACCCTTGCAGAGGAATCACCAAAAATGGTGCACTGAATTGATGGGATTCAACGAAGAAAACTCCCTGGGCAATTCGCCCCAGACATGGTAGCTCCTCCCCACTGACCACGCGCACCCGTTGGAATCCGCCCGGCTCCTGAGACAGTCCCACGAGGGTTGCTGCATGGCTACTCAAGAAGTTATGTGTACTGCCACTGTCGATCAATCCCACCAACTGGCGGCCACCCATCAGCAAAGAAATCTGCATTGTCTTCCCTCCCTTGGGCCCCCGCACTGCCATGGCCGACAGTGCCGCTGGTTCTTCTTCCTCCTCCGGAATCTCCTCCTCCTCCTCATTCACTACTTCACACAAAAAGAGTTTCTTACATTGATGTCCTCTGGAAAATGCCTCATCACAGTTGAAGTAGAGGCCCTTCGCCCTTCGTTCTGCCATCTCATCCGGGGTAAGGCGGCGTCGGTGAGGCGATCTGCGGACGGCTCGCGAGCCCGCTTAGAGCGACCTCCTGCCGGTGGCCTTGGGTCGGTGCCGAGGCCGCAGTCGCCATCGGTGCTGCTGACGGAAGCAGAGGCGGCGGCCTTCCCGTTCCACCCACCGGCCCACTTGAGTATGCCGCCAAGCCAGTCGCCGAGCCCCACACGAACCCCGTCCGCCCATGATGTGGACAGGATTGCGCTGCCTTTGCAATCCACAAGTCTTCCCAGTGCTCCGCCTCCCGAGCGAGCCCCATCGCGTCGGCTAGGTCACGGGGTCGATCTCTGCGCACTTCTGCCGACAGCGTCGCCAATAGCCCCGCCGTGAAGAGCTCCACCTGCTCCGCCTTCTTCATCCCTGAGGTGCGCGCCAGGAGCCTTTGGAACTCGCGGGCATAGTCCCCGACCCGGCTGTCCCCTTGCTTGAGGTTAGATAAGTCGCCGAGAGGTCCAGCCGAAGAATATTGCGAGAATCGTTGCAGGAATACCTCGTAAAACTCCTCCCAGCTAATCTCGTTTCCCTCCAATTCCCAGTTGTCAAGCACTTCTTGCGCCTCCCCTCTCAAGAAGAACCCTGCCATCTGGACGTATTCCGCCTTTGGAACCTGGTACAGCTTCCCGAATCTTTCGCATTGCTTGAGCCATAACAGAGGATCTTCCGAGCCATCATAGATCGGAAGTTCATACCTTGGCGCTTGCGGTACCCAACGACGATCCTGGCGATCGTGCTGGTACCTAGCCCTATCCCGGTCCTCTTCTTCCCCTTCGCTGTTCCTTCCCGCACGAGGATTCGATCGGAAACTCTGGTTCTGCGCGCCGCTACCCTCCGTGCCCACAGGACCTTCATCCATGGTTCTTTTTCCCAACGCCTTGATCAGATCATCTAACTTCTTCTCCAGCACTGCATGTCCTGCGCGCAACTCTTCCAGGCCCGTCTCGATCGCCGTGAGACGACCTTCGGATTGCGACATGGTGGATTCGTCTGGCTCTGATACCAATTGATACGGATGTTCCTTTTTGAACAATCGCGTACCCGGTCTCAAGTCGGAACGATGATCGGTGGAGGACGACGTCGGGAATCGACGTCGACCTATTTTAACGGTAAAAGGCTGTGCGGAGCCACCGGCCAGTTGTCGATGGCAGCGCCTACTCTGGAAGTTAATTGGCAATCAAAAGCATGAGGGCTCTCTCTGCCCCTCCTCTCTATTTATTATGATACCCTCTAGGGTTTACAATAGGACTCCTCAAACCAAAGGATAAACATAGAAAGTATAAAGATAGAAACTCTAAAGATAGGAAGGTAAGATTAAGGACTCCCTAACAACTGATTCTATACTTGCTAAATATGGTGGCGGGTATAGACCCTATCCGCAGCCCTAACAGTTTGGCAAATAGAGAACAACCAGCTGCTCAGCTTCATCGCCAATGGAGTGGCTGGTTCTCATCAAGTTCAACGGACATCCACAAGGCGGCATTGTCTCATGTGAACAACATTTATTCAAAAACAAGTGTGGTACTACCCTTAATCTACAAGGAACACTGGAGTAACCATACTGAGCTGCTCAGGAGCTGACAAAAGGGCTAAAGAGACAAATAAAGGGCAATAAAAGCGTGCATTTGATGAGAGCATCCTTGGCCTCGCCATGGTGTTTTTATTGCCATGCTTACTTTCGAGTTGGCAAACCCAACATATCTCAGCTTGCTTGCAAATGGAGCGGCTGGGTTTCTGCATCAGTTGGCATCCACAAGCTCTCAGCGATGTAGGATTGAGGGGCATCGGGAATGCACATGCAAGAAAAAAATTCTACTTGTAAGTAATCATGTCCACAAGCTTTGAATTGCATAGACAAGAAGAGGTTTGGAAAATTTTATTCATTCTTCAGATCATATGATATTCTCAATTGAAAAGTAACTTAATTGGACCTACCATTGGTAGGATTGGTGGGACTGAGGTTGCTCACTGCCGAACATTGCACACTTGGAATCCTAGCAGCCGATTCCTATGATCTTCTCCTTCTGCTTCACCTCCTCGTCCTCATCCTGTTCCTTCTCCTTATCCTTCTGCTGCTTCTTCTTCTTCTTATACAAGATTACAGTAGAGTAGTTTTGTGACATAATACAAGTATACACCTCTGAAAAAAGAGAAACAAAGGAGTGCAATGAATCTCATTGTATCTATGATGGTTCAAAATGATAACATTGTTGTACATACACCATTTTTTGGTTAATGAAACAATAGTACAGCATTGTAACTTGGCAGGTCACGTAGATAACAAGTGGAGGGCAATGAAGCGTGCACGTTAGTGACTTCAGTTGGTGGCCTCACCAAGGTCCAAAGACAAGGTCTTTTTATTGCCAATAAGCAAGCTCTTGGCAATGACAAGAACCAGTTTGCTTGCTTGCCAGCCAGTGGGGTCTTGGGTTACAATCAGTTCAGCAACCACAACAAGAAATTTTTGCACCTAGCCATTTAGGATTGAGGCATCAACAATTAATGCACATACAACCTTACTCCTCTTTGTAAGTAAGCATTCATGTAACTTGCAGAAATTCTAATGTTGTGTCATGTAAACAATTAGGATTATTTCTGCGCTATTTCATTCATCCCATATTTTGAACTGACAAATTGATGTAACTTTGGTAGGACGGACCACATAGTTGCGCCTATGAGTGAGTTTCCTACTTAGCACTGATCAAAGCGTGAAGTACACACAAGTCGCTGGCTGAACTTGTAGGTTAATTATTCTTTTCAATATTTGTTTTGACATTCATCTCTTCAAGACTGATATTTCTAGCGGGGTATATGTTTTCTCAAGAAAACAAGATTATTCCATTTGGTACTCGAATGTCTACAGCCGTATATTTTGCACTAGAACTCTTGAACAGCACACAACATAGAAATCATCACTGACGCTTCCGCAGTAGGGGATGGGACTATTTTTGCAATTGTGTTTGCAAAGGGCTAAATTTGCAAAACATATCACACACGGAGCTAGAAAAGTGATGATTTCCACAGCACATATCTTGATGACTGCGAAAAAAGGAGACACATTGCTGATTGAAGTTGTAATGCTGTGGATGGGATGTGATGTTTTGGGGCAACTTAGCAGCCAACTATGAAGAACGATCCTGCGGATAGTACAACTCCTGCTACTAACAGTTAAGGAGCGTAGGCAAAAATGGAAGTCTGAGACTCTGAGTAGACTGATGCAATTAAGCATAAATACAATGGAGAGTAAATAAATTATTATGAAATACTAATGGGGCTCAAAATGTCCTGGAAAAATTAAGTGCGGATACCGCGTACGTTAAAGAAAAACTATTGTCTAGGAGAAATCATCATGCGTCCATAAAACCTTTAGAATGCATAATGTTTTTTAGACTTTTAGTCATGTACTGACTAGTGAGTAGCAGCAATATCTTCAGCCTAAAATGGGACTGAGTGAGTGCAGGGCAAGTAGTAAGACACAGATAATCGATAGAGAGTAAAAGTTGTTCACATGCAGCCCAACAACTGAATGTCTGCTGAAACTCTGGCACTAGTTGAGAGAAACAAGCAAATAGCCAAATAGGTTGCAGTTTGCAATGCCAATGTACTACTTTTGGGGATTCATCCGCGTACCTGCTCCCGGTTCTTTCCCCTCGCATAGTGGACATCGGCAATTCCGAATCCCGGGAGAGGTTCACCCCGCGTCGTGTAGCCGAGGTGCCTGAGGAGGAAGGCCTGGGACGACGCAGCGGCGTCCTTGCTCGGCTGGGAGGCGGCGTGAGCATGATTCCCGAGGTGGCCGCTCAGCTCTGCGAGGGAGATTGGTACCGCCGCCACCTTCTGTACGGGTCGCCGCACGCCACGGCGAGGCCTCCGGGAGGGAGGAGGTGGGCGGCTCAGGCGCGGCGGACGGCGGCGTGGAGGAGACGATCTTAGCTGACAGGTGGGTCCCACATCTGCGCCACTGATAGAGCGAGCGGCGAAGGCTTGAAAAGGCTGCAAGGGGATTTGAAGAAATTAGTCGAAAATTCCATTAGATTATGATTTGTGATTGGTTGATTTCATAGATTTGAAGAGCTATTTTAGCATTTGCAAGTGAAAATGTTGTGGATATTCGACCTTTGTCTTTATATGTTCACATACGGACTACAGTTTCGAGTTCCATGTAGTATTATTCGCTCTTATTCGTGAGATTGCTATTACTTATGTCTCGCTTTGCTATTGGATAATAATATTGGTTCGTTCCATCAAACCTAAATTTTGATCCTAGATCCGCCACTTCTCCCATTGCAACCATGTAATGAGCACCTCCGAAAAACCTGGGAAGATAAATACAAGACAATTACAAAAGTGTGCATAAAAATGCCAGCGCGACTCACTTCAGCAAGGTTTTTTTTAGAGTGTGTTTGGTTGGTGGGATAAGGTTCAATGGGATAAGGATGTCCATATACCATTTGTTTTTTTTTTGTTTTTTTTTTGGGTGAATAGAATGGCTCAGTAGTATCTATAGATAATACTTAAATTTGTATCCTATCATTTAAAATGAGATGGTTTCATTCAAGCGACCAAACACACACATGACGTTTTCTTGAACCATCTCGTATATATGCCACTCGGTATAAACAAACACGCACCCTTATTGCGAGAAGTGCATGCATGCTTTGCCTACTCATTGTCAGCATCCACAATACCCGGCTCTGTCTCTTGACATGTTAGAAAATATTGTGTGCTAATGACCTTGGCGTCAGCTTGCATGTTCTTCATCTTCTCAAGAGTATACACATGCATGCTCTCGCTAATTCAACAAGTAGCTCGCTTGCTTGGAATGGAGTGGCTGGCCGGCCATTCACAATGCTTTCCGTGAGTAGGACTGAGAGGCATCGGGAATAACGCACCTACAACCTCATTCAGTTGAGCTCCACGTTCCTATATATGATGCTTGTCGCAGGACGATGGAGGAAAGAAGGCACGTAACTAGACAGAGACTGCATGCACCTTCCCTTTCTTCTTTCCAGTGAGACCACCTGTACACCTTCCCTTTCCTCTTTCCAGTGAGACCACCTGTACTTTCAGAGCTCTTTGAAATCTAAATCAGAAGACAAAAAACAAAAAATATATATCAAGATTCAAGCAACTTACCTTCTTCAATTGATCGGTTACCTTTCCATTAACTGGCCTATGAAAACAATGATTACAGGATCCTCTTAGAGTCTTAGTGGATAGCCAATCCTAGAGTGAGTGCACGCAGTGGCGTATCCAGAAACTTAGAAAGGAGGGGGCTAAAATTGAAACCTCTAAACTAATATATATAATATATTAATATATATAGTATTTTTCAGAACATAGAACATGAACAGAATGATATACATAATATAAAAATACCAATACTTATCTAACGATGATATAATATAAATACGTAACATTATAAAGAAAAAATGTACCGATCATTGCTTCTTAAGAGTTGATAGTTGATATTTACGGGTTTTTATGTTTTGAAAACATTACAAAATATCTTCCATGTCTATCTTGAAAAATATGTCTCATTCGATGTAGTATACCATGAGATCATTTAACCAGTCATCACTTATCTTATTACGCAAATCTGTCTTGATAATCTTCATTGTCGAGAAAACCCTTTCAACTGTAGCTGTACCCACAGGTAAAACTAATACTAATTCAACAAGCCTATAGACTAATAGATAAACAACATGCTTTTTTGCTTCAACCATCATCACCGCGAGAATAGCAAGATCATCACAATTTGAAAATTCTTCTCTTCTCAAGTCATCAATGAATAAGTCAAGTTGTGTTTCCAAAACCACATGATCATATGATGAGAAATCATCTGAATAAATCTCTGAAAGCCGAAGAAGCCTACCATATTCAAAATTTGCAAATGAATCTTTTGGGTCTAGACAAGTAATACATCTCAAAAACTCTATCGAAAATTTACTGAACCGATTGTTTAACTCGATAGCTTCTCTAAATTTGTAGATGAATTTTTCTTAAATTTATCTAACTTAGCGGGAGGAGAGAGGGGGGGGGAAGGGTGGGGCTCCAGCCCACCTTAGCCCCCCCGGTGCATACGCCACTGAGTGCACGGCATGTGGTAATAACACCACAGATAATCCATATAGAGTATTAGAGTAAGTAGTTCTCATGCAGCCCAAATACTGAACGTTAGTTGCAGACTCTGAAACTGAAATCTGTATATAACACTAGTTCAGTGAAACAAGCAAATAGGTAGTTGGTACTAGCAGTTTGCGTTGCCAACGCTACTACTTGATTCAGCCGCGCACCTGTTGTCGATTCTCTTCCATTGTGGGCATCGGGACGGCAACCCCGCCCGGTTCTCTGTCATCCCAATTCCCCGGCGCAGTGCTCGCCGGGTGGAGACGCCTTGTGACCGCGTCATGCCGGAGCCGCCCGGTCGCCGGGAAGACGGCCGCAGCGCCGGTTGCCTGGACCCAACGTGGCAACTCCCAGACTCCATGGGCCGGATTTGCATAAAGGCTTGTGAAGTATTCTAGTTCTGAAACGAATCATGTCTGCAAATAAAAACATTGCAACAGTTTTTACCTTCTTCAATTGATCGGTTACCTGTCCATTAATTGGCCTATGAAAACAATGACTACAGGATCCTCTCAGTGGATAGCCAATCCCAGAGTGAGTGCACAGCATGTGGTAACACCATAGATAATCCATACAGAGTATTAGAGTAAGTAGTTCTCATGCAGCCCAAATACTGAACGTTAGTTGCAGACTCTGAAACTGAAATCTGTATATAACACTAGACTAGTCCAGAGAAACAAGCAAATAGGTAGTTGGTACTAGCAGTTTGCGTTGCCAACGCTACTTGATTCAGCCGCGCACCTGCTGTCGATTCTCTTCCATTGTGGGCATCGGGACGGCAACCCCTACCGGTTCTCTGTCATCCCGATTCCCCGGTGCAGTGCTCGCCGGGTGGAGACGCCTTGTGACTGCGTCATGCCGGAGCCGCCCGGTCGCCGACCGGGCAGACGTCCGCAACGCCGGTTGCGGCAGCGGTTGCATGGACCCAACGTGGCAACTCCCAGACTCCATGGGCCGGATTTGCATATGGGCTTCCCTGGCCATGCCTAGTTGAGCCAGGCGATTCACATTTGTAATTTTCGGCTTTTATGGACTGAGGGATGGGCTTTTGGACAGACAAAAATGACAAGTCATATGGGCTTTGCTGGGCCTTGCCTTGACGAGTCAAGGAAATCCCATTTGTTCTTTTGGGCTTACATGGGCTGAGGGATGGGCTTTGTCTCATGTTTCAGATGTTGGGCAGACGAAAAATGGCTGACACAACTCACACCGTTAGCACATGAGAAATACACATGCTGATAATAGGGATCGCAACGGGTCCGGGTACCTCCGGGTCTAGCCTCCGTGGACCCGGACCCGAGACACGAAGTTTGGACCCGGACTCGGACCCGAAGTCAGTCACGGGTCCAAACTCAGACCCGGACCCGGACCCAAATGGGTACCCAGACCCGATACCAATGCTAAACACGTGATTGTCTGACTTCCGGCATGGCGCGCGTGGACTGGCCACGAATAAGAAACGTTTCCTGTCGTGTTTTTCCTGTTCAAAGATCCACCGGATCTCCGATGCGTGAGCAAGAACGGAGCAGGGAATTGTTTTTTATTCTAATTGCTCACGAATTCTGCGCGGGAAATGTTGACCACGAATCCGCCTGTCGGGACTTGAATTCTGCGCGGGAAATGCTAGCTAGCTGCGCGGACGACGAAGACGAGACAGCTAGCTGGCTGCGCAGGAAATGCTGACCACTAGGGCGGAAAAAAAAACTCGTTAGAGCTCGAATCAAAATTTCTTCAAATACAGTAGCTGATTGGTTCAAAATTGAAATAAGACAATTTCAAGCGAAAAAAGTTAATGAGGCTCGACTCGATAATTGCTCGTTAGCTCGAATTTGATGTAACCACTTAAATGATATATAAAATAATTTTACATCAAACTATGTCAATTTGAAAGAAACTCGATAATAACTCGTTAAACTCGATATCCACCCCTACTGACCACGAATCGGTGCTCCACTGCTCCTTCTGTCCTTCATGTGTAACGGCTCTGGGTATCCACGGGTTCAAAATGAGACTCGGATCCGAACCCAAACCCGAAATAATATACCCATAGGTCTAAATTTGGACCCGGACCCGGACCCATGGTTATTTTTGCCATCCCTAGCTGATAACCTGCATTGTTAGTTCATAAAGAAACACCTTCACCCAAGTAGTGTCCATATCAATGGTGTAGAGCCATGAGCCATATCAAGTAATGTAACCCAGATAAGAGGATTATTCATCTCGAAAATTAGTAGTACACCATTAATGTACATGACCACTGCAACCATATAATGCGCTCTGAAAAAGCTGGACATATAAATAAGATGCACTGAACAAGTGACTACGTACTAGTGTCAATGAGAAGCAGAAGCACCCCTCCAGCTAACTAGTGCGTGGTTCTCGGCATGCGCGACCCGGCTCTACCTCTGAAAATGCTGGATAATTAAGGTTGTACGCCAGTGAGCTTGCTCTTTTTATTCTCAAGAACATATATACACATGCATGCCCTGGCTAATACGAGCCTAGCAGCTGTAGATCGCATGCTGGAATGGAGTGGGTTAGTTTGCATGGTCATTCTCCACCCAGACCAGAAGGGAGAGGAATTATATTGAAATGCTTTCCGTAGATAGGACTGAGAGGCATCGAGAATAATGCAACTACACCCTGGTCCGTATCGGCCCTCCGTGAGTAATCATTTGGAGGCCATCGTCGTTGGCATGGTTATATTTTTCAATCTTGATGATTTCTTCGAGCTGCCCTCGTAAATAATAGGAATTTATTTGAACTGTATTGCTGGTGGGCGGAACTAGGGGTGCGGCTATGCTCCGGCACCCAAAAATGGAGAAACACCAAAATTTTACCTCTCCAATAGACTAAATTTGTCAATTGAATTGGTTTCGATTTTGGTGATTTGGAATTTTAAGATCTTAGAATTATTTGTATTATACTTTTAGTAAATTTCAAATAAATATGTTGGACTTATAATGGTATGAAATTAATGCATAAGACTATAGAGTTACATGTAAAGTGTGCACCTCCATCAAAATTTGTATTGCTTGTCCTATCCTATACTAAAAATTGCTCCGGTAGGAAACACTAGGCATTGAACAATAAATTTGAGCGAAGGGATAATTTTAATAAGAATATGCCGTAGGGTCTCCTTACTGCAACCACTAAAAAAGAATACGTGACAATTCTGTTTAAATGACTGAAAAATGTAAGAGTTTATTTGCTGGATTCACCTCTTAGAATATTCTCAGATAGATGCGAAAGGTCTTGAGGGAAACAATGATCAAGCTGAAAAACACATAAGACAAGCTCTGACAACACAATACATTAATCCCGTCAATATCCATCTTTCAGTTTGAAGTACACGAGAACAGATCATGTGTACGGAATGCAATGGATGGTCATAAATCTACTCTCGAACAATGAACAGGGTTAAGTCAAATACTCAAATCATGCTGTTATTACGAAATTATATCCCGGATTGTGCACTTCAACTTGATGTCTAGTGGAGTGCTACTTGTTACCTGGCACTCACACTACCCTTCCTGTACACACGAAGACGCTACTCGTAAGTCACAACATGTAGCAATGGGAGGCACCAGGAATACACCTACGCTGTTTGATGTTCCCTGTGAGTTTTCCTTTATGTTGTGACCGTATATAAAAATTTACAGTTCATGTTTCAGTGCTCTCTTGTGGTCAGAGAATTCAAATAAGAAAACAAATTTTTTTTTGTGCAATGAAATTTTGTTAGGTAGGGCCGGACGCTTGAGTGAGGGTGATTACTTGTTAGAAATCAGCCGCTTGCCTGAGACGGTGTGTCCTTGTAACATCCTAAAAAATTCAAAAATAGGAAAAATAAAATTTTTGAAATTTAAAAATGGAATAAAATACAAATTTCAATTTGAATCAAAATTTTAATTTAAAACAATCCCCTTTCCTGATTTTCATGCATTCTAATTTTAAGAAAATGATGAATAGCAATATTAAAAGTCTAATCATGAGATTTTTACCCTGAAATCCTGACAACCTTATATATTTCTGTTAAAAATATCAGAAATTAAAACCTACATTTGAAGCCTTTATAAATTCAAAAACAGAAATCTAGAAAATCTGAAAATAACAATGCCAGAATTATTAAAATTTAAATATCAACGATAAAATTCTGAAAATTTTAAAAAGCATTAATATCTTAAATCCATCTGAAAAAAACTTTCAAAAATAAATAAAATCATTTGGACACTTTAATAAATCTAAAAGCAGAATAACTAGAAATTCAAATATTACATTGTCAGAATTTTAATAAAATATCTACAAAGAGTTTTTATCTAAAACTTTTCCTGAGCCCTTATCTTCACCTAAAAACGTCTGAAAATTTTTTCATAAAAACCTAAGTCGGTTTGAGGGCTTCAATGAGATGATCAAGTCGGCTCTATCCGAAACCTCTCCATAGTTGTCCCTTCACTCACTTGCATGTGGGTCCAGATGGTCCAGTGTCCCTGCCGACCGATGAACCGCCTTTGATTCTGATCCTGACCGGTGGGCCCAAGCGCCAGATCCTTCCCCTCTTCTCCACTCCTCATTGCCGCGCCTGCCAGCACTTTGTCTCGGCGAGATTACCCGCATGAAAACCCTGCCACGGCACTAAGTCGGCAGACCGTCGCAAGCCAGCTCACCCAAACCCTACCACGGCAAGCAAATCTCTTGCGTTTTCGCTGCCACAGCAGAAAAAGCTCTCGCGCAGCTTCTTGCTTCGCCGAAACCAGCCGCCATTATTTTCGCGTTCAAACACTGCCGAACCGACTTGCCATTGCTATAAAATCCAATCCAGGCATTCTCCAGAGACCACCTCAGCCACTGCTAGGGCTGGGCGTTCGGTTAAACCGAAAAAATCGGTTTCGGTTTTCGGTTTTTTAGACAATTCGGTTATTTCAAAAACGAAACCGAAATATGTTTGAAATTTCAGGAAACCGACATTTCGGTTAACCGATAATTCGGTTTCGGTTTCGGTTTTAACCGAAATAACCGAAGTTTGATTGTCAGGACAGAAGCGTACCATGAGTTGATCAACAACTAAACTACTGCACAAGTTCTGAATCTAATAAAACTGAATAATAACAGCGAGCAGCAGGCCTCGTAAACCATTACATGTAATGCTAAAAACACGGGAACAAAGCAACAATCTACCGCAATATCAACTACCCCATCACCAATCGCACAGATCTAAGAACCATTCTCTAGAAGATGATGAAGGTCTTTGGCAAATAGTTAAGAAGAAATATACAAAAGACAGTAGTATATATCAACCATCTCTGGATCGGAGTCGGATAATCGGTGGATGCCATCAGCACATGCGCGATGCTACACTGCTGCTGCCGCCACAGAGAAATCCACACCAACAAATCAAACCATGCATTCGCCACCATAGATAGCACTTAGCAGTAGTAGTACAAAAATTACAAATAGCAATCGGTAGGTAATAATAGCAATCGGAGGGGAGGGGAGGGGCGGTGGCAGGCTGCAGCAGGGGAGCCGGGAGGGCGGAGCCTGGAGTGGGGAAGGGAGGGGAGGCCGGGAGCCGGGAGGGGCGCCGCCGCCTGGAGTGCCCGAGTGGGGATTGGGGAAGGGAGGCCAGAGGGGAGGGGCGTCGGAGCCAAGGGACGGGAGGGGCACCTGGGGCTGGAGCTGGAGACCGGAAGTGCCGAAGGGGAGGGGCGGCGCACGCGCACCGGCGCCTGGAGGCTGAGCGCCTGAGCCAAGGGACGGGAGGGGCACCGCGCCGGCACTGGAGTTGGAGACGCTGAGGCCTGAGGATGCCGGGATTCGGGAGCCCTAGGGTGTGACTGTGTGAGGGAGGGAGTGAGGCGCCGCCTGGAGGGATTCGGGAGCCCTAGGGACGGGAGGGTTTGAGGGAGGGAGTGAGGGGAAATGGGGATTTACCAGGCACCAGCCGAGACTCGAGACTCGAGACTGAGGAATGAGGATACAGTCATACTCATACTGCTAGACCGGTTAGTTCGGTTAACTGAGGTTTAAAACCGAAAAAACCGAAAAAAATTCGATTATTTCAGACAGATAACCGAATCAACAACCGAATAATTCGGTTTCGGTTTATTCGGTTTCTGTTCCGGTTTATTCGGCTTCGGTTTTCGGTTTATTTGCCCAGCCCTAGCCACTGCCATCTCCTCCCCAAACCATTTCCTTGCATGATTAAGCTGTTTCTTCCCCAAGTCCAGCAAGAACCCGAAAGAGGCAAAATCATCACGCGCACCTCCATACTTCAAATTAGACCGAATCGTCTGAGCTGAAGTCTCCTAGTGATCCCCAGAAGCCATTCCCAGCGTCAATTTTTCCTCATCTTCCCCGGTGCGCCGCCCCACCATGCTCCTCCCTTCCGCCATAGCCGTACATGGTGAGAGCTCATCCCTGCATGTAAATTTTTCAAGAAGATCTCGAAATTAAGTCTCTTGTAGCTCACTAATGCTCACCTTGGTGTTAATGAATGAAGGAACCCACTGTTTAGGCCTCGCCGCTGACCCGCCATGGGCACCGCCGCCCTCCCTCGGTGGCGTACCGTTTTTGTTTGTCGCCGACGGCCAAGAAGCACTTCCCTGTGTGCGCAATCACTTGCTCATACTCAAACGGTACCCATTCATCTTCTCCCGCGTCCCTCATCGCCGGTGAACTTCCGCGAGCCCCTCCCCTGTTCGCAGTCGCTGCCAGGCGAGCCCTCCATGTCAGTCCCGAGCCGTTGCTTTGTCTCTGCCAGGCGGGCCCCTGCCATCAGTCGCACGGCGTGTCGTCTTCTCACTGCCATCGTGGGCCCTACCGTCAGCCGGTCTCCATCGCCATGCCACTGACCGAACGGGCCCAGCCATCAGTGCCTAGTTCCGATCCAGCCCGAAACGGAAGGCGCATTCCCTGTGAGAAAACGTAATTTCCCTTTTTGGCAAATTCTCTATTTTTCAGTAATTATCAAACCCGAATAACTTCAAATACTAATAACTTTTGAACTAATAGTCAAAATGAAGTGAAATAAATTCCTAAATTCATATAAATTCATGTAGATTCAGAATATGCAAAAATATTTTGAAGTGCAACCCTGTTTAGAATTTGAATTTGAATTTAAAGAATGGGATGAAAAACATGCTATACATAGAATTTATGCAAACAACCTCTAAATTAAATAAAATAAATTTTGTTAGAATAGTTATGAAATTAGGAACCTTAATATACAAAAATATTTAATTATTATGCTTGGTTTGATTTATTTGAAATAGAAATTTAAATAAACTCTATTATTGTCCCTTAATAAAAATTGTGCATCGTAAATCCTAAAATGATAAAATAATTTATACATGCTCCTGAATCCATAATAAACTCATTTGTGTAAAAATATTTAATATTCGAACTCAGTTGATGTTATATTTGAATTTTAAAAGTGCAAATAAACCCTAGCATAACACCGTTATAAATAAGAACCCAACTTTAAATCATGCCTGCTTTCTATGATTTATTTATATTTGCATTTTCATCTGATTTCTTTTTGTCCTTATTGAAATTTATTATTTGCTATGTTGCTATGTTTTATTATCGGACAACGCGTAGAATCAAACGTAATTACCTTCCATAAATCGACTACAACCTCAACGTCGTCATAAACAACAAATAAGCAAGGCAAGCACCCCTTTGACCATGTTGATCCTAGTTTTATAAATGTTTTTATTGCATGCGTATATTCATTAAATCTGCTACTTTGTGGGTCTTGGTAGATTTACTGTTGTCTTATGAAATTCCCTTAGTATTGACATGTGAACCTTGATAACCCTAGAATTATGGTTAGACAATATATGATGTCAATTTGGGCATATGCGATGATTAATAATCATGCTTAGCCATGCTTTAGACTTGAGATAAATCAATTGGAAAATTTGATCAATGAAACTTGGAAATATTGAGACATGATGATGGTTATTGGTATTTTGGTTAAAAATGAAAATAAAACTATTATTTTGATGCGGCAATTATTGGCAATAGCTTTGAGGTGCATGGATTTGCACGTAGTGTAGGGGGAGACTATTGCCCGTGTCGGATTAAGGACTGAACTATAGGTTGTTTTCAGGCCAAGATAACCGTACAACCACAAGTGCTGGTATGGGACACCTTAACCTATTAAGTTACTTAAAACTAGCTTTGCACATTGGAAGGCTGGAGTAATCTGAGCTGTTTCTTAATGGATTGCTCGAAGGGCGTCCACACCGAGGTGATCATGGATCAAGCGTTTACGATACAACGGTGTACGCCACTCGTGGGGAAGTTCCATCATTTCTATGCTCGAGTTCTTACGCCATCTTGTGGGTTTTCGTCGTCTTTGGTGCAAGTTAGGGTTAAGTAATGTAACGGTTATGTCATGACTCTCTGCGGCACACCAAAGGAAGTGTGCTAATATCGATTGCACAAAGAGTTAAGTCATATCTTGTGGGTAAAGCTGTACAACTCTGCAGAGTAAAAACTAATCGATTAGCCGCGCCCGCAGTCATGGGCACTTGGTAAAGTGATCACATAGTTAGTAGTTTTGGTATTTTCAACATGGATTGGGTTGGATATATTTGTTGGAAAGTATTTGTCTCAGATTTGAGCCATGTGATGGCAATGGACGACTCGATGCTCACGTCGTGGAGGACTGTGAGTTATTACTTATACTTTACTTGCTTATTACTTTCGTGTCGTCAACTTGTTTTTATAAATTCCGTTTTGCAATTATTACTTGTTTTACAATTTAAATTGGCTTTATGCAAATTAAGCGTAGAAGCCTTTCCTTTGAAATGGCCTGCATATATTATAGGATTTGAAAAAGTCTTGTTGAGTGCATAAGTACTCACCCTTGCTTATTCGTGGTTTTTAGGTGAAGAATCAGAATAGCTCGATGAAACTTATTTGACGCAGGATTCGGGAATGCTAACGAGTTTTTCTAGGGATTATGCCTTGTCAGTTGCCTGAGGATTGGATGGGCACACTACAAGACTTTTGATTCTTTCCGTTGCATTACTCTGAAATGTAAGATTTTATTGTATAAACTACCTTTATTATTTGCAATAAAGGGTATGGATGTGATATCAATTACTGTAAATGTGCGTACTAGCT